>JAQGAV010000941.1:0-25240 GCA_034691345.1 Phasmarhabditis papillosa | reverse complement strand
TGATTGTTTTTTTACTCAAATATTGGGCCCGGCCCGCTGGAGGGTCTGATGAGCCAGGTTAGACCGAACATTAAAGTAAATCTAGTGTTTCACCGGGACGAAGGTCCTAAACCTCCTTCAATTCGAAGTTATATACAGAAATACTAATATTTTATACTAGTTAGGCCATTTGAATTCGGGTAACGTAAGACATGGTCTGCGTCTCTTCTATCTCTTGTACTAGTTACTTACTCTCTCGCGGCTTGGCAATCGCTAACTCATATACGCTGCTCGCTAAAAGGTAGTTCGACGCGAACAGTTACGAATTGTATTACGATAATCCGGGGCCTTACTATTAGTAAGACCCATTAGCTAATTTTTGGAAGCCTCCTTCCTTTGAAAGGGACGAGGCAAAAAGAAACTAAATTGTTCTTCGAGAGACGAATATGGCTCCGGACTGCTTTCAAATTCACCAAGTACACGTCATTTTTTCTTTCTGTTTTGAAAGATTTGAGGTAAACATCAATAAACTACAAATCAACAAAGACCAAATTCGCTACAATTACTTTAACAACCATCATAAAACACATATAACCCGAAACAAACGAGTCCTTGAACTGCGGTCGTAAATTTTCAATTCCGCGGCATGCATCTATTTCTATTTTGTAAGTGATCGGAAGTGACTAAGTGAACTGGGGAAAGGGGGTAGATTCAACGATTACATATTTAATTAAATTACCACAGGACCGTAACAAACCAGAACAGAGATGCATTGTAATGAAATAATTCCATTCCAAATAGTTCTCTTTTTGGGGTGGACTAACATTCTTGAATCGGACTATATAGGACTAGAAACGTACCTCGTCACTGTCGTAGTCGGACATGTCTCGTAGCTAGGAGTGCTTTTAGAATTCTAATTGTTGATAGACGTTACCTGTAATCATATGTAAATGTATCCCGAAGTTCCAATAAGGTAAAAAGTATAATAAAACATTTTGAAGCAGATAACTTTACTTTAGATATCAATTATTTGTTATTATTATTAATATTATTAATGCAACAAACAAACGATTAAAATGCACATTTTGTTTTTCGAACGTAGTTTAACAGAAGATAGACTGTATTCTCTAATACCCAAAGTATAAAACAAGTAAATTAGAGGCCTTATATATCTTTGTAAGCAAATATAAATATATTACGAGCAACTTCTGCCCTGGCTAAGTGAAAATTCCAGTTCGGGCCGAGTACCACGGAAGCGAGAATTTGACTGCCAGGATGAAGAAGTTTTGACTTCGGGCTGGCCCATTCCCAACTTAAAGTACACTTTGTTTTCCGTAGCTAACCAGCTCAACTGCGTAATCATTTGTAATCGGAGTTTAGTATAGATTCCGCCCTGAGTTTACTGACCCTTCTAGGCTCACAGTTCTCGCTTCAAGACCAAAAACGCTGCCTGACAGACCTTTAATCACACTTCAATCCTTTAAATTAAAGTTCAAACAAGCAAACTGCTGTCTACAATTAAATAGCCTTCGATGTCATTAAATCACAACTGCGGTGGTAATAAATATTCAGCAATGATTGGGCAAAAAAGACGTGATTAGAAGGAACGGCGATATGCTGCGAACGGAAAAACATCATCGAGAAGCGATTGTTTGTAGGAATTATGGATTTTAGGGGCCGGCCCAAAATAGTAAATATTTCCGTAAACCGGGCCTTTTTGGGCAGAGGACCGGTCTCATTATTCGATTGCTATGGAAAATTGTATTCTATCAGAGTTTCGATGAGCTTGAGAAGATAAAACTTTAGAGTTGTGGAGTATATAGATACAGAGAGTTATAATAGTGTGCTATGTACTTGCGTATTTATAGGATTTTCACCACCGTACCGGCAGGCAAATTGCACGCGCCTATATCGCAAGCGCCACAAGCTGGGGCGGTGTTCGCAACGAGAGTTTTGAGCAAATCTCGAATGTTTAACACTCCAATATTACTTTCGGGGCTCACTATGTGAATGAAACACAATGAAAATAAATCCAGGGTACTGTGAAATACCTCCGAACAAGGAAACACCCTCGTTATACAGTTACTTGTCAATCTTTGCACTCTCACGCACGCCGCACAGTCTAATCGAATTATCTCGTCAGTGAATTATCGAAATTGAAATGTTGTGTTACCGAATTAGGCAATTAACGCTAACATTGCGCGTTGTAAAAACTTTAACAGTTTTAAAACATAATTTGGATTCTAGAAAGCTCGTTAAAGATATAGTCGGTGTACTAGTCGCTTGCAAGAGGCTGCGGTACGAACTGCAAACTTATTAGAGTATTTAGAGCAAATTTATAGCAAAGATATGCTCTTTTTTAGACCGTTAACAGCAAGCGATTAGTCCGCCGACTATACGTAGAAGTTCTTTTTATTCATCAAAATCAAAAGTGTTATATCATATAGTCTATATGATATAGAGCCCTTAATCTAATAGAATAGTCAGTTCTTTAAAATTTGATTATTCTGATCAAGCAAAAGAAATTCTTTACAGTTGCTGATGTTTAACAATAACTTCTGAACAAAGTGTTCCGTAAATGTTTGATCACAAATTGTTAAAGACTTTATCAAGGTCTAGGTCTACAGCACAGCAGAGTTGGTTACCGGCCCGGTCTGAAATTTTGAAACCCAGGCCGGGCCGGCCGGAAAACGAGCTCTGCATCACAGTATTCTGAGGGGGCAGCTGTGTTTAATGAAAAGAATGAAAACTCGGTGGATTGCGAAACTCGGTAGGCAAGGTTCTCTAGAGTCGTGTTGTATCGGAAATGAATTCAACTGAATTGTTTCACTAATTCTAGAAGATGTCTAAATGATTGGCTGGAATTAACATAAAAATACTGAATGTTTTATAGATTTGCCAACTTTGGGTTACTGTAGCCTACTTGAACTCCCAGAACTAGGCTCCGCCCACCACGTGCTACGGTAAACATTAACAATAACTTTCAATTATTTACAAACATTTGATCTTCTGTTTTGATTTTGGATGTCTTCTCAACAAACGCGCCCTAAACCAACTGAACTTTGCCGCTACTGAGCGAGATCTTCGCTGGTTTTTCGCAACTTTGATTTCTCGCACGGCCGGCTGCGGCACAAATTTGGGTAATTCTTTTCGATCTCTATTTTTCAGCACTGCCCGTTCCGCGCAATGCATTTTATTACCGCATAGTTGCTTCAACTTATCAACCGTGTTTTCTTAATAGCTTTTAAAAGTCGCTTTGGCGCGCAAAAGATGATGCGCGTAAACTGAAGGACGACGGTGGACAAAAATCAACAATGAAAAGGTTACGCAGGGTTAATGGGCTAGAAAAAGGTATGAATTGAAAAGTTGCTATACTTTAGAAACTTAGAACTTGCTTTTATATCCGAAAGCAAAATGTTTCTTATGGGACCTAAAGACATAAACTGAACCAATAGCTTCGGGTGTGGATACAACTTGTGCTATAGCTGGGCAGAGGTACCCGGGTTTTTTGTATCAGAAGCCAAAAATCAATCAGAGAAATGTATTTCAAGACAGAGGAGCAATAGTTTGTTCTACATTAAAACTCTTAATATAAAAGGAACCCCATTATGAAACTTTTGGGTACGTTACTGAGTACAACTATTGGACAGTTTCTCCGGCCCGATGGGAGTTCTGCAATAACTATTGTAAAAAGTGGTTTCGACATCGCAAATGAAAAGTCCAAGGTTCAACTCTTCTATCAATAAGTGATGGGGCATATTCGCTTTTTCTAAACACTCTATTCTTTGGACAATTTCGTCAATTACAATCATTATTTCATCTGATTAACCGTCAAAATCATCGCATCAACGCAGTTTTTATAACTGAAACTCGGGCGTCGCTGGCGTTAGAGTGTTTGAACTGATGATGATGTTATGGTCATACAAAAGTAACAAAGAAAAGAAAAGTGTTTTAACACCTAAGTAGGGGCTAGGCTTTTAAGTAGGACCTTATAGTCTGTTACAAAAGCTAGGCTTTTAGCGCGGTATCCTGGAGAGAGGCGGTGTTATATAGAAACGAATGGATATGCGGTTGATTGGCAGCCTTTCCGATAGTACTGAAGGAGACACCTTGGTTCGGCCCGCGCCCCAATTCAACAGCTGTAATCTCGGTGCCTAAGCCTATTTTCCATAGAATATATAAATATCTAACAATCTATGGATGATTTATCTCTATAAAAAATAGGCTTAGGCACACAGAGTGTAAGTTTTGTTGTAGAATATTAGGATTTCGGACAAAATTTGGTGTTGAATTGGGGGCCCCGGGCGAACCGAGGTGCCTCCTTCAGTAATACCGCCTTTTCTTTAAAAGTACATTTTTATTTAACACCGCTGCTCTTCAGGATACCGCGCTGGCAACTTACCTTTTGATACAGACTATAAAATCCGGAAACTCTTCTGCAACAAAGCCGAAACATATCCCTTTTAAAAATGAATTCACTAAACTAATGAACGGTTATTATACTAATAGTGATAAATAAATAAACTTTTTGTAATTAGCAAAATGCAATAATTTATCTCATTAAATGTTTTATATTGCTTTGATTGATTACAGTTGTTAATAATAGACAAGGCCAAACATTCAGCAGAAACTGCGCCGCATCATTTTTGCAAAAAATAACACCGCGGTTATTATCGAACCACCGTGCATTTAAACTGCCGAAGTTGATTTAGATGTCCGCTTCAGAAACCTCAGAGGTGGAAAATGGCCAGTCCGTTTTCAAAATGTTCCGGGCAAAATTCCCATCCCTGAGGAATGCTGAGTTTGCAATACGAGAAAGAATAATCATGGAAGGAATCCGGAATACTGGTTGAAACCTTTTTGAGCAGAGTGGTCAAAAAGGATAAATGGTAAAAGCTTTTCCTGTTATTATCTGTGTATAACATATAACAATATATAGTCCGTTTCAAAACCTAGACTACATTACGTCGGCCTCATCTGATGCGCGGTAGTGCAAATTTTTCCTTCAAATTCGCTGAAAAATGCTTCCCTCTCTTCGGGCGAGAGAACTTTTGAAGGCAAAGTTTACAACACCGAGCGTCGTATGAGGCCGGTGCAATGTAGTTTAGGATTTTAAACAGACTATAATATATAACATATACTATAGCGGGTGCTTTAGCCTAGTGGTTAGAGCAGCGGTCTCTGAATCCGTGAGGAGGATAAAAAAATAATATCTAAAAATAAATCTACTTTTGAAGAACCCACCCCACTGATCTTACATTCATTCATATCTCTACCAGGATACTGCGCTGGAAACGTAATTCTTGATACTGACTATAGCTTTATAGCAAAATAAAGGTTACAAAACAGAATTTGTTAGTTTTCCAAGTTTGGGAAACTCTGGATCTTAGACTCTTACTTTGTAATTTGAATTACATTGAGCTCAAAGTAGAAAATGCGCCGCTTAACGTAGCGGCTACAAATTGTTAGTCAGGATTACCTTGTTGCTAAGTGACCTGGCTATTTCTCAGAAGAATACAAAACACTAACACAAGAGGATGTGTTATAATGAATCCAATACTTGCTGATGTAATTAGTACTAAAGCAAACTGTATTAAATTCCTAATAATCTATAAACAGTTTTCACTAGAGTTAAACGAAGCTATCTAAAGTCGGCTGCAAGAGCCAGGTTTTTGGCGCAGTTACCTGGAGGATTAGCGGTGTAATGAATGTACCAATTCACCATTCATGTTATTTAACACCGTTCCTTCTCTGTGGCCGTAGTTTAGAAACGCCCGGGTGGCTGCCCGAGCACCCACCCGGGCGTTTCTATGTATACTTCGGCAACTGGATACTGTGTGACAGAGATTGGCAGCTGGGCTGGGCAAAGTGAGCGCTTAAATAAGCTGCGCAGGGCTGGTCTGGGTTGTTCAGTCAAAGACAGGAGTTTAGGCTGGGCTGGGTTCAGTTTGTGTATGATAGGGTTGGGCTCGGCTTTGCTAACAAGCTTTACTTGTGAGTTGGATCCAGCCCAAAATGCCCATCTGTACTGTGTGAAATCTTAGCTATTGGTACATTCTAGAGTAAAACCATATTTATACTTTGATATATAGAGTAATACTAATTCACAAGAAAATACAACCTCCAGTTAAGATTCTTAACCATAATAAAACTATTTTCACGAATTGGTGGGTGTTCATAAACAGAAAAATCGATATTTTTGCCAGAATTACAAAACAAAACAGCTATAAACAGTGTAAAATAGACCATATTGAAAGGTTAACGGAAGAAATACTGGAATTGTCACGGTGTGACACTTCTTCAACTCTATAAGTATTTACAGGAAAGAACCCATGTCAGGCTAGAGTCATGAATTTGATTGATTAATTCGAATATGGCTTTCCCGTAGCAGTGGGCATTTAGCAAGCCAGGGCCTCAAATCTGAAAAGACAGCCGATAAATTGTGGTTCCAAGCCGGCCTGGCCTACCCTAACGTCTGTTCCTAAAGATGGGCGGCTGGTCTCGGCTTGTTCGCAATCAGGCGAGCCAGTCATCTCTTGTCAATATGTTCTATAAAACTACACTTAAAGCCACCATATGTGTGAAAGTATTTAAAAAAACGTTTAAACTAACAAACTCCCCGTGTCCAGCCGGTTATAACCGACTCCCTAATAAGATTAAAGAATTAACGTTTCAAAAAATCACAATAAACTGGACATCTAGTCCTAGTAGCCAGGTCGCAGACCAACCGGACTAATTCCCCAACAACCATTAGCGCGTTACCAACACGATTAAGTTTGTAATTTTCAAAAAGCGCGCCCCCCGCGTACGCCGAATAAACTGGACTGTAGGTCGTGTTGACTGAAATTTGTTACACCGCGACGCGGCCGTGAATTCTGCAGGACGCACCTTAAAGTTCAGTTAAAACAACAATAAATGTGATGGTCTGAGGGGGAAAGATACGAATTGTTGGAGTATAGTGTGTTGCATACTTGATGATACAACGGGACATATAAAAAAAAATTGGTCAAGATAGAACTATTCAATACAGTTACAAAATACTTATTTGTAGAACAGTTTGGGTGTGGAGCAGTTTGCATTTTCAGTAATTACTCCGGTATGACAATAAGAATAGTCTTCTCCAAGAGTAAAGAGTCCGTGGTTCCCGCGTATACTTTCGATTTTCTCTTCCTCCTACCGGTAAAGTTCGCGCGCAGTCCTGGCAACCGCAACTTTGCTGTAAAGCATTCGCAGAGCGTTCGCGTTCTGCTAGGAAAATACAAAAATAGTTCTTATCACGGCCTCTTTACTCTTAAAACCGACTATAACAGCGACTAGGAATTTGGGTCTGGGACGGTTCCGGGTATAAGCGAAACTTATTCGATCCCAGAATTGACTGATCGAGTTCCTGGGAATAGAAAATAAGCTCTCCCATTTCCTGGAACAAGCCCGACGCCACCAACCAAACCGGGAATACAGGTTTATTGTACCGAATCCACGGCCTAACTGCGATGTAACATAACTATGACGGTAAGCCCGTTCAAGAGGAGTAGGAGTTACTGTAAAACTTTAGGAATGACTTTCACACTACGGTTTCTGAAGGCGCCATCAGTCTAGGTGTCCCATCGACAATAGTTTGGTGTTTCAGCAACTCCAAGGATAATACACTAAAAATCATTGAAGTTTGTCGCCCAAGATCAAAGCAAGTTCTCCATTTTCTAGAATCCTCTACTTTTCGAGGCAGTTCATTCAAAAATCAGATGACTGACTAAAAGCAGACCTTTGAATTTATTGTTAGTCGACTTTTCACTTCTATACCGGTTTTTACACCAATTAATCATGTAACTTATATTTTAGGTGATAGGTGGTCTACTTTTATCGGTTACCCAACATAACAATAATGTTCAATTCAAAAAGCAAAACGCTTTCATAAATTTAGTATTTTTCTATGAACTAATATAAATTTTATAAACTATAATCATATATATAGTTATATAAAAACACTATCTATATAAAAAACTTTATATAAAAAGAGTATCTATAGTGTTCTCAAGAACACTCTTCTTTTAAATTTTCATTTTTGAAAGATTTTTGTTTCTCAGGAGAGTCTCGATTATCCTGTATTCTCCGAGCTCAGCTTAGAACTTACTAAGTTGTATACCTCATTTAATACTAATATTTTACACAGACTTGGATTAAACACAATGAATGTTATTACAGCAAAGTAAGTTGTTGGAATATTAGTCAACTTTCTTAATTAGTTAACAACAAAAATATTTTGTTTTCTTAGAGTATAGTCTGTACGCAGTATCCTGGACAGTTGCGGTGTTAAGTAGCAAAGAATGTAGTTTTGAGCTCCGATCCACCGGTTTTCCTGACATTTGTATGCCACATCGCTGCTCCCTAGGCTCCTGCGTTTAAATTCTAGCTCCTGTTACATACTATATTGTCAGCAACAAATGTTGATACCAACTTTTCGGTTTATTCTTGATGAATTTCAGGAGAATTAGGCTCACAAAATAGTTCAACAACAATGTGTCACAGCGTTTTACAAAGTAACTAATTTAAATACTAGATAAAATTTTAACTAACTTCGGCCTGGGCCCTCGAATTTACATTTTCAAAAGCCCACCTTTTATTTCAGATTACAAAGAGCAAATGTTAAATGCCTGCTAATTGGACCTAAGGGTAGCGGCAAAACCACACTAGCTAGGTCCTTCCAAGAAGATGAGTACTGTAGCGAGGAAAAGATCTCCTCAAATGAACAGGTCACCTTTGTCAAGACGGAATTCATTGACGATGTATATGTGAGATATGAGGTTGGTTTGTGGAGAGTTACGATATTCTAATCAGGACCCATCCGGGCTTTCTTTTCCTTTAAAAATAAACCAGTAACTTGTCTTTTATTCAAACCGCAGTAGATTCATCGGATGATCTATGGTTCCGACAAGGTGATGTGATATACTTAAGGGACAAATTCAACGTCCAAAGTGATCCCTAAAAATGTTGCTATGGAGCCGGAATTGAGCCGAACCCGTTTTCGGTCGAACAGCGTTCACCGGTGACGGACCCGAAATATGGCTAACTGATACCCCCGGCTGCGAGCCGAACATGCTGTATTCAACATCTTATCTTAGAGCATACAACTATAATTCTACTTGTAACAGATGCTGGAACACGATTCTGCTTCCACGGAAATAGAAGAAGCTGAACTGGATGCAATTGTGCTCTTGTACGACGAGGACACGGTAGATATGAGAGAACTAATTAAGACGAGGGTAGGTGAACATAGGGGTTGAGGCCGACTTTTTGGGTAACCGGCCCGGGCGGACCGGCTTTAATAGATATGCGGACCGGCAATAGATCTTAAGGACTCTTCGAAAACGGTCTACACTTGGAAACAAACTATAGAACAAATAATTGTATTTTCAGTATTGCTCAATTGTCAATACACAGCATGCTAAGATCCCCCTCTTCCTTGTTCGAACAAAGTGTGACATTCTTACGGTAGGTAATAAGCAAAGCTGCGCAAACGCCGCATGTCCCGTGGCCAACAAATATATCGTCGGGTAGACGCTGCACTAACTCTGGTTGATCAGAGAAGATGTAATCGTTTACGGCCGGCCGGTACCTACAGCATTTTTTGTCTTGATTCGCTGGGTTTTTTAAACGGCGTAAAATCTAGCAAGTATTACTGTAGATACAGGGGTGGAGTTTTAACTGTCCTGTGGCCGGGCCACACCACGGGGGTCGACTTTGGGATAAAACTACTCGAGGCGCTCAAAATTTACTACGGGCCCGTGAACAAACCTAGGTATATAGACTTTTGCTCTTTATTAGTTTGGAATGCTGATGCGGTGCACAATTTAAAAGTTACCTGATTCAGCCACCTTTTTAACCAAGGTGTTTCCCTTCCACTGTAAAATTTCGTACACTCCGGCCCGGCTACATCAGTTTGGCAATCATAAAACTTACTAAACATATACTATCTATGTTACTGAGGGATTTCCCCGTCAATCATAAGCCTTTCATTTTCGATTTGGATATCTTCAAGGCTTCACTAGTGGGATAATCCCATATCATCCTATCTAATCTATTTGTAATCCCCGCATTTTTCTATTTAAACATATTATTTTAGCTCAAAATCCCCGTTTCAGGCCGATACATCGCAGTTCGGTCGTGAAATGGCCACAAGTATTCATGCTGCCAAGTTCCTGGAATGTTCTGCTAAAGTTATGGTTAGTTTGTAACGATTATAAATTATAAAGTATAACCGAATAGCTTTTCAAAGAGATGGTATGGGAAAGGGATATCTGATGTAACTTGAATAATCTGTATCAGGAGCTACCTTTCCAGCGCGGCCTTTTCTTTAAAAATATATATATTTTAATATAATACCGCTTCTCCCCAGAAAGCTAGTATTAATACCGACTATGTAGATTTTGTTTTGCTTGTGTATTTTAAGCTCCTCGGAAACAATAAATCCATTCTATTCTAGTCTAGTCTATGTGTGTGTTGATTATTTTCGCTGCTCGAAGTTTCAGAACAAATATCTGATTTTTCTTGCATGCAATCTGTACCCATAAATTCACATACGGTGCTTTTTCGTGGGATAAATATTGCATGCATTAAAAGTTGTATATAGATTTCTCTTGCAATTGCAACTTTTCAAACCTACAAACACTTTATTTCTTTATATATGTATGCTAAACTTACTCACAACTTTTGTATGCTTTCAGAATGGTGTATGTTTCGTATTTCTGGAAATCTATCGAACGGTGAAGCAAAATCGCGACACACAGCGAGAACGTAACGTAGCCGGTGAGTTTCAGAAAAACAGATGCTGAAAAATGTAGTCTAAATCACACGGCCGCAGTGGGGTCAAAGGACTGTACCCCTTTATAAAATTTATACTTAATTTTTCTCTGAAGCTACTGAACAATTTTCTCCCAAAAAACTCTTGATCAAACTACGGGCTATGGAATGGAACCAAAATTAATATAAGTTGACCATCGAATAAATCCAGGAATCGTGCACCAAGTTTTCGCTTCCGATTTTTCTCCGGTTGCTAGGGCGCGGCGAGCCGTGATCCTAAGCTAGATCAATTGGTGCCACAGAAAATTAAAGGGGTGACAAATTAGGTTTTGACAACTAGCCATAGTTCAACAACGATCTTGAACGAAATCAAATAAACGAAGCTGATTTTCGTCTCACAAAATCAATTAGATGAAGGAGACCTCGATTCGGGCCGGGCCGGGCTTTGTAAAAAATCGATCGGCCCGAAGAGTCTACATGACGTCAAAAAGTCACTATTATTGTGGACTCTGTCATAGTATAGAACCGCCCGGACGTTTCAATACTACGGCCACAGGTTATGAAGCGGGGGGTCGAGGGTTCAAATACTCCCCTTAGCATTTAGTTTTGCTATTTTTATGACTTCATCATGGTAATAAAACACTGTATCAAAAGAAAGTTCGGCCGGGCTCGGGCGTTCCGTGAGACCCGTGGATGACGTTTTATCATGACCCATATATACAAGTTTTTAAGCAACTACTGCTAATCTGATTGCAGCAGATTTCATCCAGAAGCATACTTTAAATTTGAATATATTTCATACATGAAAATGTAATAAAAATTTATATATAATTTAAACCTAAGCTAAACTTCAAATTTACAGAGGAATAGAAGCCTTGACCCAACATTTGTAAGAAAACGCACAGTTCCCCGTAGTCTTCAAATTTCAGATCCATGTTCTGCCCCAACTTCAATCGGTACCTTTCTGGGAATGGTTGCGAACAGCGGACCCCTTATGAAGGTAACATTAGGAAGCTTTTTATCTAATCATGACCTTCATGGCTATAAAAACCCTTAATATATTTATATTAGTGGCACGGTGTACAAGTTACCCAATTTTAATGTTTTATTCTTCAGAAACGTTCATTGTGCGTTTCAATATGAAATATTTTATTTAGCAAGTCTACACAAACGCTCGTGAATGTGTTATCAATCCACATGCTTTCACGGAAGAGAAACGTACGGTTAGTTTGAGAGAAAAATACTAATGATGATATATAATAGTAGAAACTTGTATTATAAACCCAGATGCTGTTTTCACCTTAGAACCTTCATAAAATCCTTATTGTTATTTTACTTCAAATTAAATACCGCTTTTTTAAGGTACAAAGCTGGCTTCCGTTTATGGATTTCGGCCTTCCTTCGGAGCCAAACACTTCAAATAAACCTATTCTACAGCCACCGACAATGACTAAGGATGTTGAAGACAAAACGCAGAAAGAAAACGACAAGGAAAGCGATAAATCTAGCAAAAATGAAAAGCAACAATAAATACTAGAATATGTTAGTGTTTTACAGACTAGTACTTCGGACACAAGCAAACCTCAAACTAACGCAACTTGCAAGCCCAAGTCTTGCAAGAGCAAACACAATACTGCTCAACGTGAAATCTTTATTCGCTGAATGTAACAATGATAACAAATACTTCATAACAATATATAAGAACAACAGAACAACAAAAACAAAAAATTAACACAAAAAAAATTAACAATGAATAACATTCAACGTTTCATTAATTGCATTCAGCCATGAATGCATGTGGTCAACTGAGTCAGCAGAGAGCAGTACCCTACAAAGTAACCTATTTAAAACGAAACAACGAATGTAGCTAACCTCTTTCTATCCATAACAGAAGGAGTTGATGAAACAAGGACATCAATGCTGAAGGAATACGGACGAGGACACTGCTCTGGACCGCAAGGTACAATGGTTTCGCGAATGCAGCTTGTAAGATCAAGTCTGGCTCGTGGATCCTGAAGCATGACCTAATTTAATACTGAAATAATCGATCTACCCTCTGTAGGCTCTCGTCATCTGGATATCTCCAGAAATAAATGCAACCACGTCGCAGCACTGCCCAATATCGTTCCCATGATCCCATTCCGGAGACATATTGACACATAGTCTAGAAATATTTGAATAGTAGAAATATACAAAAGGCATCATTACCAAGAAACCGCGAAAATCAACTTCAATAGCAGGTGGCAACTCAGAGCATCGAGAACGAACTTCGATAGTACTCTCCAATGGATATTCAGCAGAATCAAGATAGAACGTAGTTTTTGAAGAGGTATCTCTGCAACAATTTGCAAAAAATATTAAAAGGAAAAAATAAGAACCTGGTCAGTAACAGATAACCACAACGAGCAAATTCACCAACGGACAGTCCATCAGCATTACGATCGGCCTTGCGAGCTAAAACAATATGTGAACGGAGTACTGGTGACAGAAGTAAGTACCTGGGTTAAAAATATTGCGACATTTGTTGGCCAAATTTGCAGCACATGACGCGTCATATTTGGTGCCAGGAATTACCTAGAACGAATAATAACCATGAATTCCAAATCACCGTACCATGTAATATACTTCCAATTGTATCTCGAAGGACATTGGAAGATTGCCAAAGCTAATTTTCTCAAAGAAATGAAGTTGTCGCAATCGGAATTGACCCTGAGACTGGATTGTCACAGGACTGGTGGCCTCCACTTCATATCCACACTTCAAAAGAACAACGAACGCAAAGGAACAATCTTAAAATAACTATGTACAATAGGAGTCTTTTGTCACAAACTGTTATCGGTATTCCTTTCATTGTAGAAACGAGGATTAAGATGGACAATAATATCCGAAATCATCATTGATCCTCTAACTTCTTTACTGAGTGGTGGCGGCAAGCGACGAACCTAAATTCTTCATGTAAAAGTAATTCCGGACTAAACTCACATTAGCTAACTCCTGCAGCTTTTTCAGTTCCTTGTGGAGAAGTTTCATTCTTTGGTTAGAAACAAGAAGAGTTCGTTGTGCCGCCAGCTAAAATTTCAGTTTGCATTTTTTTCGAAATGGCGTAACCTCTTGCAACGGCTTCTTTTCCTTTCTTGCTTGCATGAGTACCTTCTCGGTCATGGCAATCTGAGTACCGGTCATATCGAGAGCATGGTTTAATTTCTACAACAGGGATCACCATTTACGGGATAACAATCAATATTTACGTTCATTTGATGGCGGTAATCGCCAAGTTTTTCCGGGCCTCTGCTTCCATCAGTGATCGAGCTCAGGAAAGAGTCATCATAATTTGCATTGAAATCTAAAATTAGTGAGCACATGGTAGAAGCAACTTAAATAACCTCTGGTGGTTCCATGCGGACTTTCTCTTGGTGTGGAAGTGGCTAACGCAACTATCCTATTATCAATAGTAGCCTAGAATTTCTCAATTAGTGCGTGCTAACCTATGAACTACCTTTTTAAAGTCACTGCGATTCTGTGCCAGCTGTCCAGCGTTGGGAACCGAAGCTGGAGTAAATTTAATAGGTCCATCAGCAGTGTTGACTCGCTTACTACGTTGCATTTCGCGATATTTACTGACTGAGCGAGCTAGACATCGCCGATCAGTCGGATCATTTCTATTGAACGAACGATGAACACTTTCAACAGCATTGGAACGAGTATCATGGTCCTGATTTGAGAAAAGAGATTTATTGCAATACATTGTAAAGAACGATACCTGCACAAAACCAAATAAGGTATCAATGTGACCATTCACATTATCATCAACAAAGTCTTCCGAAATTGACTGACGACTTATCATAGATGATCTGCGCAAGAATGCATCATCATTTTCCACCTAATTTAGAACATCATATACTATAAACAGACGCCTTACCTGCTTGGGCATCGAAGACATATGTACATAAGGAGCGCTACGATCTCTTGTAACCACCTAAGAGAGCGACGTTGGATTTAACCATATATAAACTAACCGATGTCGAGGCCTGATTTTCTACAGTCTGGGCTTCATATCCTCTAGCTATTGGAATATTCCCCTGATCTTGAGAAAAATTCATGGAACAAGGGGCAACAACAGAACTTCTTCGAACATGATCTCCGCTTCCAATAGAATCAGATCTATTGAACTGAGCGGCCATATTCCTTGAAAAAAGTGTTATTAGCCGTAAACAGATATTCCAACTTCACGTTTCCTTTATTGGAAGATCTGCTATCGGTCGCTTCATCATGAGAATTATATTCATTCATCAAATCTACAAAAATTAAAAAATAGTTGATTTTTTACCAAAACAAACATTTATCATCAACATTCCCATTAACAGGCGTAGAATTAACGAATCCATTATAATCACTACCATCGGTATCTTCACTGACATCACAATATGCATCTTGTATGCTAAAACAAAGCTTAACACAGTAAACCCTGAAATTTCAAACCCATTATATGCCATATTTCCGTCCCGATTGTGGTTGGGTTCTCGGTATGTGATGGGTACTGAATTACCCTGGTAGTTAAACGCATTTGCTGGAACTGAATGTCGGTAAGCACTATTCATCTCGTCCAGAGTCGGTCTTCTTTCGATTGATCCCTTCAGTGAAACGTCTCTATTAGCCAGGACCTGTTTTTGGTCAAAAACTGATGCCAATTTGAGAATCATTCCAGGTTTAACATTATTCCTGAATATTATTATACTTAAATATATAGTCGGAAAAAAAAACAACCTGACAGTTCGTCCAGGATCTCTCTTTTTCTGCTCCCATTTAGCATCTGCCAAGCCACTTTTACTCTTATCCATCTTTGATTCTCTTACTTGCCAACGATAAGCACTTCCATACGATACTGAACAGGATACATGTACCACAGACTATCAGACCGGGGGAGAAAGGGGTAAAAACAACAAACGGGCGACAAAAACTCATATTCTAAGGGGGAAGACCGTATCGACACAAATAGCTCCTATTTTTGTTCCCACAATCTTTCACCTATACTGGCAGCACATTTTTCGCCAATTGAGAAGGTTAAGTCTCCGAGGGGCGAATGCAAAATGACATATTTGCAAATTGCAATCAATGCGTACCATCTGAGAAACGATCCGTCGTGCTAGCATCTGATTCACAATAGTTGCGACTATTACCACGATTACTCTGCCATGACTGAAACAAAACAAAGTATATACCCGTTATCCAAATAGCGTACTTCGTTTAGCGAGGCTTTTCCTGAAGTAACATTATTTCCGGATCGGGAGCTTTTTGGAGTCATGGGTACTTCCGAGCCAGGTGACTGCTAAAATGATAAGGGCTTATCCTGGAAGAAAAGCAAACCCACATCAAATTCTTTTGAAACATTGTGTAATAACACATCCTGAGGAAATCGTTTACGACCGGCCTAAAACACAAACAATTCACATTGACATATTCAAGAAAACCTGTACATTCGCTGGCGAATTTCTTTGCTGCAACATGCCAGATGAAACAACTGGTGCCGGATGCCCTCGTTGTTCCATTGAATTGTTAAACACGTTTCTTTGTTTGTTATCACCACTACCAACACTCTCTGGAAACGATGTTTATAATTTTGAGAATCTATTAATCCAAGTTCACCTTGTCTCAGTTGAATGGTATCGCCAGTTTGAACTGCCATTTCCGAGGATACCTAAGTACAGCTGAATACATGTCGTGAAAATAATATAACCTTCTGCCTATGAGCCGAAAATGCTTCAATTCGAGTATTCTCGAAAACAGATGGAGACTCAGGATGATCACTGATCAAACGGTTACGAATAGAAGACGGCTGAAAAGTAAAATTAGTTATACACAAGCTAATGAACGAACAGTCATTGCATTTGTAGTGCAAAGCGGCACAGGAACTTCATTGGAGCACTCCAGGGAAGGCAGCTATAAAGAAGGGATGTTGAAATTACGATTCTATCCACTATCGCTTACTTTCGTGCTAGAACCGGAAACGCTTCGAGCAGGCAATTGTTTGGAATTCCGCGACTCATTTGTGAACGAGTTTGATGCGGCAGACTGTTCATCTTTCTAAAAAAATCAACCATAATAGGATCGAAATTCTTTGCACAAAATGACATTAGTCCGCTCTCTAGTAAAAAAAATAGTAGCAAAATGAAATCAATTGAAATAAGTTCCGTTTACGTACATGTGTGTTGGACATCGAAAAGCGAGATGCATTCGGATTTTCCGATTGACCCAGCATGCTCAAGCGCGAACTATATACGTTGGTATCCTACAGAAAAAAAAACTAATGTAGATGATAGAAGTAACTAACCGAATTCAGATGAGTCTCCTTTGCGCTGTTTATTTTCGCTAAGCGCAGATTTTCGTCCGTTTCGTATCCACCAGCAGAAACCTACATCAAATAATAATTTAATAACATTTGGCTATGCTCACATTGCTAGTCATAGAAATAAATCTATTGCGATGGATTGCCCCCACTTGGCCATTTGATTTCGGCAATACTGCATACATGATCTCATCGTCATCACTCACAGAACGCTGAATAAATAGAGAAATTAAGAAGATCATTTTACAAGACTACTAACAACGCTAATGTGAGAAGAGGCATGGCTTTCATCAAATCGGCGGGCTTCGGAGTCAATGTTCTCATCATGATATCCACGATTGGAATGCTAAACAAAAATATAATGCTGATATCTCACGTGTGTAAAATCAAGAGCATCACGAAAAACAAACCAGTTCGGAACGAGAAGACTGGCGGCTTCCAATAAAACTATCTTGTGAATTATTTCCATCCTCGCAACCACCAGTTCTGCTACGTACAAAACACTCACGGTGTTCACGAGCCTTGGAATGGTCACTATTTTCAAAACCACGACTGGATCGCTAAATTAAATATTATAAACCAACTATAAAGCAGTTACGAACAATGCTTAATTGTGACATAGCACGGTTGCCTTCAAGATTGTCTCGAGAGTCTCGCTCACATGGCTGACTTTCAAAAGGTTGAGCTGCCGTCTCAGAATGCTAAAAACTAACTAATAGGTTACAACATTTATGAAAGGCAACCATTCTTGATCGAGAAGAAGTACAGCTACCAGTAACACTTTGCCTGTCAGTAGGAATATTGATATGACTATTATTGTCGGATCCAATATTTGAACGCTGAAAGATCGATTTATAAACAGATCAGAATAAAGGTCACAAACCATGTTGGACTGAGAAAAAGCACGATTGTTTCCCAAATAATGACCATTGTCGCTGAGACGATCATCAACAACTTGCCCGTCCGTTTCCGAAAGCTGAATAGAAAATTAATCGGATAAGATAGGTTAATATCTAACCATTCGGGAACGAGATGATGCTCGGCTACCCAGGAAAACTTCTCTGTCAGTAGGAACATTGATATATCCTTCACTATCGGAACGAGCATTGGAGCGCTAAATAGAGCATGTTTAGGCATAGAATAATTGGATACAAACAATGCTTGAGTGTGAAGGCGCTCGGCTGTTATGTAGATGTGTCTGGGCATGTATGCCGCTCTGACGGCTCTCCGAAAACTGACTATCGGTCTCCGAAAGCTTAAGAAAATAAATTAAAAGAGGGGTGAATATGTTACAGCTAACCATTCTTGAATGAGAAGACGATCGGCTTGCTTCGAAGAGTTGATTGTCATTATTGGTCCTAAATTGATCTCCATGTTCTAGGCCAGCATTGGAGTGCTAAAGGAAATAATAATTTACCAAACGACAAGACTTTTACGAACAATGCTCAAGTGCGAAGTAGCCCTACGGTCTCCGAAGCTATTTTGAGCATAAGCGTTGCCCTGGCGAGTCTCGTTGGACTGACACTCATTCTCCGAGAGCTGAACAGAAAAATGTATAAGAAAATTATGTTACTACGTTACCATTCGAGATCGAGATGATGATCTGCTTCCTCGAAAATTGATGCGATCCTTATTGGCATTTAGCTCTTCTTCAGTGTATAAACCACAATTGGAGCGCTGAAAAAATTGTATTATAACAGGACTGCGGGGATCCAAACAATGCTCAGACGCGAAGGTGCCCGACTGTTGGTGAGAGACTTCGGTGGATCTCCATCATCTTGATAAGCTTCCTCGCGTTGAACATCACTCGCCGAAGACTATTGACAGATATAATTACATTATTTAATTAGAAACCAACCATTCTAGAGCGAGAGGATGCACGGCTTCCATGATA
This sequence comes from Phasmarhabditis papillosa, assembly GCA_034691345.1. Lineage (NCBI taxonomy): Eukaryota > Metazoa > Nematoda > Chromadorea > Rhabditida > Rhabditidae > Pellioditis > Pellioditis papillosa. Next base: position 6,230 of record JAQGAV010000941.1, on the reverse strand, counting down.
ACTTTCTTTCGCACTGGGAATATGCAACTCATTTCCATTCTCGAACCCACCACTTGAACGCTGAAAAGCACAGGTTACAAAGAATATAAACCATCATTAGGAACCATGCTTAGCTGCGAAACAGCACGACTGTTATTAGTGTATTGTTGGGGCTCTCCATGAATATACTGGTCTTCATTATGCTGAACCCCGTTTTTCGAGAACTGAAACTCCATAAATTAGTCTAGCAATATTTTTAATAGCTACCAAGAGGGAACGAGAGGATGCGCGACTTTCAGGATAACTGGTCTGATTATCATGTGCACTGAGCGAATATCCGCCTTCTACGCCCGCATTTGAGAGCTAAAAACAATATATTTCAAACAACGAGTTGTGTACGAACATTGCTTAATTGTGAAGCAGTTCCTCTGTTATGCAGAAATTGATTTGTGTCCTTGTCAATGTGAACATGCTCTTCAGGCTGGTTCTCAGGTTTGTTCTCCGAAAGCTAAATGCGAAAAAAACTGTATTATGTAATCAATCTAGCCAACCATTCTAGAGCGAGAAGATGTTCGGCTTCCTAGATAACTTCCGCATTCCATTGGTATATTCAACTCACTTCCATTCGTAAAACCACCATACGATCGCTTAAGGGCATATTTCTCGCCAAATATGTGATTTAGTACAAACCATGCTAAACTGTGACATGGTACGACTATCTCCTAGATGCCCATGCTCATCTCTGTCGCTCTGATGTTCTTCATCACAGCGAATATCCGATTCCGAGACCTGTATACGGATAATATCCTACAAATTGCTGTTAAATATCCAACCATTCTGGAGCGAGATGTTGCGCGGCTTCCTTGCAGACTTCCGCGTTCATCAGGAATATTGAAATTATTTCCGTCTTCGAGATCAGCATTGGATCGCTAAATAAAACAAAATTCAACAATAAAATAGGATATCACGAACAATGCTCAGCTGTGAATGTGCCCGACTGTTTCGAAGAAGCTCCCCTTCTTTCTGATTACATTCGCCGGATCGACCATAACTCATTAACGACTGAATGAAACATTAATAGAACACGTAAAGGAGAACCTACCATTCGGGATCGAGACGATGTGCGACTTCCTGTCAATGACTGTTGGTCACCAGGGATATTCAAGTGACTTTCATTTTCGAAACCACTAGATGAACGCTAAAGAAAATACGCTAGTCGGCCAAATTAGTCATGACAAACCATGTTTACTTGTGAAGTAGCTTGACTGTTTTGATGATATTCATGGAAGTCTCTCTCGCCGTGATCCTGATCCTCAGTGTGCTTAATATGTTCAAAGTTAAAAAATTTACTGATATCAAAGAAACCATTCGAGAACGAGAGGAAGCTCTACTTCCACGAGCGATTTCACGATTTTCTGAAGCATTGAAATGGTTGTTATTTCCGACACCAGCATTAGAGTTCTAAACAACCGATGTTTATACTTATTAAATTGTGTGCAACAAACAATGCTTAACTGAGACGTGGTGCAACTGTCGCCCGTATACTGCTGTTCGTCTCGGTAGTTCTTATGGGCTTCACTATGTTCTCCTTGGCTTTCCGTGCTCTCCGAACGCTGAAAAAGGCAAATAGAAAGATTAGGAAGAAAATAGACAATTGGTTACATATCCTGCTCCAAATAGTTCAGATTGTGATGGTTTCCTTAGATCGCTAACGAATCGCTTACCTGAATAAAATCATCGCTTTCACAACCCATAACTCCGAAAGCTCCAGTTGAAAATCCGTGGTGATTCGTGTAGCGACCGTTCCCACCAGAACGACCACCTCGAGAATTCTGAGAGAAAAAAACTGCTGCCCAAAGACCTCATGTGCTTACATTTGCAGGACCGGCAGGAGACCCTTCAGAATTATCCTCCGAGTTGTTTTGACGACCTCGATTTCGACCTCCCTGAATACAACTTTCAATGAAAATCATGTTGTTCAATACATACCTTACGACCCATACTGTGTATATATTATTTTGCGAGATTACCCTAGAAACAGAAATATATGAAACCTTAATATATGAAAAATTATAAGATACCAAAACTACTAATGGAAAAGAAATTAGAAATGACAAAGGAGCCAGTACAACCTATTGTGACGGCCCAAAATCTTGCAAAATAATATATTTACTGTGCCTTTTTCATGAGTGGTAGATCAACAATTTTCGCGCCAAACTCGAAAATTTACGGTTTTCACCCCACGCGCGCGGAGTTTTTTCCGTATTTCCTTTGATCGCCATTTAAACTTATATGATTTATTTGTAAGCATGCTTATACACACAACTAGAGCAACAACGTTACTAAAATCCAACTATAAAATAACAACTTTTTTTCAATATTTTCTTTTGGTTCAATTTTCAGCAGCCAGTTGCGCGGTGAGACTAAACAGGACAGACCTTCAATAAATATAGCCCTTTAAGAATTCTAGCAAGCCGGCTTTTCGGGAATGAGCTAAATCTTTCTTGCTCGAATATTCGTCGTTTTCTATCAATTTTCTTTATTTCTGAATTTTGCGGAACTTTACCCATATACCACACATGCCAATTGTTCGTCTCCAATGCTATCAATATCTCTAATATTTACTACTTTACGCTACTAACACAATAAGCCTAGAATTGAACGCTTAATATACAACATTTGCTTTAGTTTGCAACAGTGATTATTAAGAAATATTATTATTGTGGCAAACTCGTGAATTAGTACTGATTACCAAAAGTTAGAATTCCGTGATCAAAATCTAAATTGCTATTGTTTAACTGTAAAACTGTAAAAACGCCTGGTTACAAAATCTTTATGCTTATAATGCCGGTTAATTATACAATAAGTACATATTATTATCATTTCTGGTTGAATTATGTGGATCCGCCAAGGAAGGTATGGCTTTCGGTTCCTCCGTGACCATAACCCTTGGGGCCGAACAGAGCTCCATAGCAGCGGTTGCAGTAAGGCTTACCTTCTCTCTGAAAAATAGGTCAACGTAAAATGGATTTTACATATTAATAGTTCTCATTCATAAATCTTTTTATACGTTAGAAGTTAACTATACCAACTTTTTCCTAAAAATAGGCAGAAGACATCGCCTTTTTAACTTTTGAACAATACTATATCAAACCGGAACAGCCAAAAGAAAATAGGTTTCTTCAGTGGTATTATTTTATCGACCTACCTCGGAGTGGCTGCCGGACGCTAAGGTCTTTTTGCATGTATCATTACAGCATCTGAGACAGGGACGATGCCAATCCTTTCCGAGGGATTGAACGCGTTCGCCTGAAAATTAAGGATTCCAGTTGAAAGCTTGGCTGTTTTCATGGGACTATCAGAAACGAGAACTGCGACAAAATAGAACTATTTCAATGCAACCCTGTTCTCTTTATTAACAAAGTAGTTATGCTTTGTAGGAGTTTTGAAATAAGAAGATCTGGTTTGTTGTTGCCTCTTTTCATGCCGTTGTTGTTAAATGGGGCCAGGTTGATCTTAGGGATCAAGTATAGTTAAATCGTTTGAAGTAAAGTGCAGCTGAATTTGGAACAACTTCCTTTAGAATGAATGGGCCCTTGAAAACTAGGGACTCTCAATGACAAACACATTTCTGTGAGTTTTGAAAACAATTGGAAGCTTGTAAAAGGTTTGATAAGCTACCGGCCGTCCCGGTCAGTGTTTTTGGCAGTAACAAAGCATTCCGGGCCGGCCGGTAAGCAACTAAGCAACCCTGATAAACTAGAATGAACTGTGGCTTATTAGTCTTTGGGACGGACATAAATTGTTTCAAAACTTACCGAAGTACACTGGCTTGCTGCAGGCTGGACAGTTGGGCATGGCTGGTTGTTTAGTAGGACTGAAAACGTTTTGAATGAGTGCCTTGTTGGCAAAATATCAAGAAAACCAGAAAAATTCCGATAAAAACACGCTAAATTCATTGAAATTGCATGAAATCGCTGAAAAAAGTATGTATGTCGCCAGCGTTTTGTCATCAGCAAGCAAACAAAGTAAACGAAACCGAAAAGCTCAAAGAGCAGAATTTGAAACGTTTGAAAATATATCCGAATTTTATCTTTATTGAGGCCTGGCCCGTATCCACAGAGCATTTGTTAACAATATTGTTCTATATAGAAGAACGTGCCTGGTATTATGAAAAGCGTAAAAGTTAGCAAGCTTTTGGGTTAAGAATATAAATGGTTTGCAGAGTATAAATGGTTTGAAGTTAGGTTAAAGTAAATTCACAATACTGTCTTAACTAAGCAAATGTTGGGATAGAATTGAATGTAAATTGTATCCGGTGTTCTAACGTTACAATTGTTTAGTGAATCTAGAATACATAACATTTTAACTAACATTAGAGCAACAAATTCCTATTGGAGCTTATCTATAAACATTGTGCCGAACACGCGTGACTCTTTCGCTTTATGTGGGCTAGAAATGCACTTTCGCCTTTTTGCGGCATGCACATTTTACAGGTTTTAAAGGTCTGATAACGAAAATTCCGCTCACAAAATAGCGAGAGTTCAAAGGAATTGAGAGATTTAGAGACACTTTTTTGATATTTTCTAGGTGGCTCGGGGGTGGACGGTGCGTGGTGCTGAGTCAGATAGATTGACAATCTTCATATCTTGAAACCATTCAAATAATTTAGTTTATGAAGTAGTGGAAGTGTTTCATAATCAAGGGCGGGGATCAATTTGATCCAGAAAAGTAATTTTGGAAAATTTGTTTCAGGGACCCGGACTTCGTAAGTATTGAGAAGAATTAGAAGTTTGAGTCCTCAAGGGTTCCTATAGGTATGTGTTTATGCCTACCGTAACTAGAGGTGGTTCTAAAAAAACTAACTATAAGCTTAGTTTTATTGAAAGAGAGCGAATGGGATTTACAGTTTACTGGTTTGAAGTCAAACTTGAATAAGCTCAAAAAGGTTAAAACATTACTTTCAAATTGCAAATAGTTTCAAATAAAAGTTTAGTTCCGGCGCCGGATTACATAATAATATAGTTTCGAAATCCATTTCGCCGCGTTATGGGCTGTATTAATTGTGAACATGATGACTCAGCTGCGCCCTAATTTTGAAATCTAAAGGACTGGCCGGGCTGCCGGCGAGATCGTTGGAGCGAACAATTGGATTGATTTATCGGAAACGGAAACTGTCAATAACGCCCCGAAAGGAGGAAGAGAGTGACCTGAACAAAGAAGTCTTTGGAGAGTTTAGGAGGTGAGGTTAGGGTTAGAGTAAGATGCAGCGGATGGGAAAAAGGCGGGCCGGCAGGTCCTTTCTTGTGAAATGTTTGGCTCGGCTCAATCCAAAGGTCCACAATTTTGTGCTGAAAAGTTTTAGACCCTGTGAATATGTACTTGAAGCTTAGGGGCTCCTTATGCCAAGGAAAACGGGTATCAAGAAATATAGGCTAGAGAAGAGTAATATGTCTCTTATTTCTGACTGTGAAAGGTTTGTGCGATATAGGATCTTTAAACCAGGATAAGCTGAAGAGATAAGCTGAAGAGATAAGCTGGCTCACAGGGTCCCGGATTTATTTTGAGTTTGGTCCGATAATTACCAGAAACCAACGACGCTAACTATAACCAGTCGTTAAAAACAAAAAAAAAACTAAATGTTTAGAAACAGCCTACTAACGGCTAGCCGACTGCAAGTAACAATAAAAACAAACGTGAAACGCAAGTTGCGGTCTGTAAACGTCTTGCAGTAGTCAGACTCGGCTGTGACGCATTGGCATAATGGCAACTGTTGGGGTCATATGTAATAAATACAAATGAGTGATGGACGGTTGAAAGAGGTTTAGAGATGATCCACGGCTGGGAATTTCACGGACCCGACTTTTTGGTAGATCATCCCAGGGCGTGCGGGGTCCGAAAATTTGAGAAACCCTGAGATGATCGAAAGATAAAAGGGGTAACTATGGATGAAAACAAAGAAATATAAGGTTTTCCGAAATTTTTATCTTCATAACTTCGAAAATTCTCGCTGTAAATGAAACATTCAATAGAATTCCGTTTTAACAGAACCACTTCTCGGGTCGTTACCAATACGGTAATGGAATTGTTTTTTGCATGTGAATTCTACTGGGCCTTGGTCTTAGACTGGCTAAACCATTTTCGGGTAAAAATGTAATATTTATAGGACCGGGGCAGGGCTCGACATTCGTCGGGCCGGCCCGGGCCGACATTTCCAAAACCCCGGGCCGGCCCGGGCCGGCCCGGGTTTG
>JAQGAV010000940.1:0-25246 GCA_034691345.1 Phasmarhabditis papillosa | reverse complement strand
AGGCAGATGTTGTTGGTGGTGTCGTTTAATACCTAAATGTTAGATTAGAATGCGAGATAGACAAGATCAGTTATGAGTAAAAGCACCTGTCCTACGAATTAGAATATAGGTAGAGATAGAGGTGTTAGGTAATTGAACAGTAATGATGAAATGTATATGACTGTTGGAGAATCACGAGTAATGAACATTACTTAGCAGAGTGTTCATTCCGTGATTTTTGTTACCTAAATAGCGGTTGAATCCTATTGGACAGTTCGTTTAATATATTTTGAAGTTATGATTATTATCGCAGTGATGCCGCAAAACAAAAGGTGCCCGAAGATCATGTCTTTACAGCAGCAATGCATTATAATATTCTTTTGAATCTTACAAGATTTTCTGAGAAAGTTGTTTCGCCCTCATCCATATTTCCCTCTATTCAGCAGACATTCGCACCTCTTTCCACCACCCTCACTCGCTATTACCAGTCGACTGCACCTGTCACTATTGCCAGATATCTATATATAATCTAAATTGACAATGGTCTAGTTGCTGGCATAGTAATCAGAAACGAGTCACATAAGGATATGGAGACCTCTATCTCAATCCAAATGGCAATAGAATATAAAAGTCTCTTTGTGCATACAAAACTGTTTTTGTTTCATAAATATTATTTTGAATCAGTGTGTAAAGATAATGCATAGAAACTGGCTTCAAAAATAAATGGCGCATCACATCTGCTTATAAGATCACAAGTTTCGAAAAGACTACGTAAGCATCGGCTGTATGTGTTCATATGGTTCAATCGTGTTTTGAAATACCGTAACCCTCTTTAGACACAAACAATAAACCTTTCATGACTCATAAATGATATCATAGCTATCATACCTAATCCATCCTTTTCTTCTTTATCCTCTCAGCTGTCTCTTTTTATCCATTTTCAGTCAGTCGGGATCGTGTGCATTAGTTAACTTCACCTCTATTTGTACAGCATTGAATTTCAAAGTAGGAAAATAGTTTTCGACATGGAAGGGAGAAGCCACCGGCGAGTACTTTTTTGGTATATTGCGAAATATTAGAATAGTAATGGGATCGGTGGTCGGGTTATATGAAATTGGAATATTTCTGTAGGTTTGTATAGTACCACATAAATCCTTCTTCGTCTAATATAGTTTGAACTTATCTTTATGGCGTCATAGTATCTGTTGTTAGCTTTTCTTTAACACATGAAAAATAGTACTGTAATTCGTCATCCGTGATTCAGCTCTTTATTGTTACCGATTTCGTAATTTCTTTTGTACAATAATAGAAAACAAACTTGTTTTCCTGCGGATGCATATGTATTAAGCATTTGACGTTTGTGTTTATAGTACTGAGAAGGCTAACTGTAATGATGCAACCTCGGTTCTTCGATGGAGTCGGAGAACTGTAGAAGATAAGGACATATTTCTGTTTACAGTTGACGCATGACTCGTATATTACTTGAATACAATATCACTATCATCAAGAATGTATATTCTAAAATCTATAAGCTTATGAGGTGATTAATCAAATAGTTGAACAATGTTTGCTGCAGGAGCTTTCCATGGCACTACCATTGGTAGAAGAGGAGTGTTATATAACGGCAAATGCACTTTTCAAGAAGAGGTGGCCAATCAACAGTTTTGTTTTTGTTTTTATTAAACACCGCTTCTGCCCATGTTACTGGCCTAAAAATAGCAGCATATATACCTACATACTATATCAAAATATAATGGAACTATTTTTAAGGGAATCCTAGCAAAAATGGGTGAAAGGTAAGCCCAGTTTCTATTTTGTTTTCCGATTCTTGTAACCAACAGTACAAAGTGAATGAATTTGTTTTCAATTTTTACCTGGTATCCGATCAGAACCGGTTACTTTCTTTCAGGGGCTCTCTTTACGCAGCTTTTGATCAATTCCTACCGCAAAACAATAAATCTCTTTCTCGCCTTAAGGGGCTTTGCGGTATGCACGCGGCGCTTCTTCTAATGTTTCCGTTCGGGACCTTTCCGCTCCACTCCAACTTTCAATTAGACCTTTAATTAGTTGGCAAAGTGCCAGCCGATCAGCTTATGGGCGTGGCTTAACAGTCAATGGCTCCGCCTTCCGTCTCATGGCTATCCGTATGGAGAAGGCTAGGCCATGCAAATCATGACCTTTTATTCTAATAATAAAACATTATAAAATTTGTTTAATAAAAAGAAGAACCGCCTTTCTTTAGTGTTCAGTAAGTTTACAACCAGTCGGGGGTGACCCTGAACTCTTCTAACCTTACGAGGTCTTACGAAGGGTGAGCTCTTTCTAGTTTGAGATTGCAATGTTTCAATTTGAAAGATTTTCAGTTTTTGTTTTAATTTCATATACAATCTCATTTCGTAGTTTTCATGTAGAACGTTTCTGGTATACCTACCAATAAGCTTTGTAATATCTACTTTTTAAAAGAATTTATCCATTTGGTGGAAACAGTATCCTCCAAGTAAATGAGATCTTGCAACTTTTATATAGTATTGGATCAACTTTTTCGAATAGTAGCATGGATATTTTAATTTCTGCTAAAGAAACTTTATATTTCTTTTACTAGAATTACATATTTTAATCTTGTTTAATGTCTTTCGCAGCATTTCTTTAATCAACTAATTCTATTACATTTTCTACACACTCAATAATCTAATAAATTTTCCTGAACCAACAGCTTAGTGAATAAAACCAAGTAACCTTCTTTTTTAATAATTCACAAATATACAAAGCTACCCTACTAGTCGCAAGAGTCATTTAGTTATTAATAGCTTTGATGAAGTATATCTAGGTCGTCTTCTTTTACTAACTTCAAAATTGGTATATGATCGAAGTAATAAATCAGCTATAAGCTCAATCTTTGAGCAAGTTTAGTAAAACAAACCACTTTACAGGATAATCTTATTCAATTATTGTACTTTATACAAGCCAAACAAGATATTTTTAACCTGAACTAATGGTTCCAAATTGAAAGCGAAACCAGGGTGAAGACCGACTTTTCTTTCAAAATGTTATAGAAGCCGGAAATAAGAATTCCTGAGATTTTGATACAATCCTACTTTTTAAATTTAACTCTTTATTTCTAAAGTACTAAATGATAGCTATGAGTATCAATATCTCTAGTTGATTGTTCTATCTTATAGAGTGTTAATTGTTTGCTATGATTGCTCGTGCCTCTCACTCATTCGCAATGTTTACTCACTTCTTACCAAATGAAGGATTATACTCCTATATTAGGGCTACAGTTAGCAAAGGGTCACATAAATATTATCTAGAACAGATTAGACACATAAGCTTATCTTTATTCTTTATTTTTATGATTTACTTAAGTCATTGTTTTCTTAATTCTAGGTTGTGAACCAAATACAATGTGAGCAAAAGTTTTAATAAGGGAATGTAATAATTGACTATTTCCGTGGAATGTTTCAAATTTAGGAGAAACATTAACTTTCAAATCCGGAAACTTCCGACTAAGGTTTTTGCCTTTGCGTTTTCATCCCTCGTGATACGGAGCTGAAAACCAGGTTCAGTAACATACTATCTTTTTTGAATGTGATAATGGATAATATCAGATCTTTTATAAATTATAATACTGCTAAATTTACTATAACTCTCTTAATATTTACATACACCCATGCTAGCCACTAATTCAATTGCACTTATTCTCATTGGTTAATCTTCTTTGAAGGTCTAATCCATGAGATCCTCAGCTAAGATCTCAGTTAGCCAGTCCTATAAATTCTAAGCTAAAGAATTCTCTAAGCGGGTGGTCCTGAAACCAGTCAGCCGTGAAATTACGCGAACGAAATAAGAAAAAGAAAAAGAAACTAGCTCAAAGAGATTCTAAGTAGTTTTAGTAACGAAGTTTTATAATTAGACTACTTTCTAATATTAATATTTTTATAGGAGCAATATATAGGTTTATGGATTGGCAACTAGTTTTATAGTATTGAAATGTTTCAAGAGATTATTTTAGTCGGAGAACTTTGGAATATCAGTACTCTCTTTTTATAATAAAAATTAAATGGCTGCTTAAGCTATGTAACCTTTTTGAACAGTTTATTTTTGGTACGATAATCGTAATCCCACTCTTCTTTTAATTTCACGGTATTTGGCAGGTAAAGTTTAGGTTACATCAATTTATATAAAGTATGAATTCGTAAATATTTTGAATACCCATTAATAATATATTTTCTATAGTAGTATATTTCCTTTTTTATCATAAATTAAAAGTCCCAAATAGGTGAATAGCTAACCGGCTACGTAAACTGAGCTCGTATCTCCAGATGAGGCGAAGTGTCCAGTGATGTTGACCTACGACTTCTATTTCACGGTTATTCAATTCCAAACACTTTGTGGTCCATTGTGTTAATGAATTGTAGCCTTTTGACTGGATATTTACGAACTTCACTGCAACCACCGAAGTCCGAAAGAAAAGCAAAGATATACCCATTTTGGGATAGAAATTTCAGTGGATTTCATTGAAAAAACGTCACTTGAATGTTTTGAAATTGAGATGAGCCTATTCACAAGGTATTTTCATATATTAGAAACATTTAGAAGGTTCTTATCACCAACAAGTTTGCTTTCAGTTCGAAATGTTGAAAAGAGTATTTGAAGAGGTTGTTAACTGTACTTTGAAGTTAACTTTGAGTTTATTCTTTAAAATATATTTATCTTCTCTTATAAAGATTATCGATCTAAAGTTCGCTTACTAAAAGATTTTCGTCCTTCGGACTGCGGCGACAAATTACCGAATAATTCATGTGTTGTCACTTTGCTAATGGTCACTCCAATGCCTAAAAGGAGCCTTTTCTGGAGATTTAGAAGATTGGAGGGCTCAGTTATGGAGCTAGTGCAGAAATACTAAAAACATTCTAAAACAACTAGATGGAATAAAATAGTCCAATAAAGACTGCGGAAGCTCAGCTCTCAGAGAACAATACGTTTAAGAAACCAAAATATAAACCCCTACTTTGCAATATACAATATAGTATAGATTTTAGTAACTTTAAGAATTCTACTAAATATACCTTTGCAAAAACTTCTTTACGAACACCATCAATTCTGCTTTAAACTTCAGCATTCTAGTTAAATCACAAACAATTACACCTGTAGAGAATCCTCATCCCTCCATACCGACACATCTCAGTTGCGATCCCTCCACGGGCTCCGTTCTAGTAGAGAATAGGCTCCGCCCCCTTTCCCTTCTTTAATCCACAGAGATGTCTTTTCAATGCAAATTTCATCATTTTCCTTGCATGATGCTCTTTTTCTGATTGGCATCCAGCCAAAATATCTACAACGTTCCTAAATATTTAATGTTTTTCTGGATTTCTCAGCATTATTAGATTTTGTTGGAATATGCATGCTATTGCCAATATTTATGCAATTCCCCTATTTTGGAAGATTTCAAAAAGGTTTTATACTATTTAATGGTGTAGTTGGATAGTTTTGAAAGTACCTTCTAGTTTGGGACTGCTCGTGAAATGTTTCATCTCCTGCTTAACCCAAGAGAGTTTTAATACTTGCAATATTTCGTACCGCACCATCCTAAGCATGTTATTTTCGTACTATTTTGTAGGATAGAACACACGCTATAACAATGCTCTTTCACTTTCCAGTTGAAGTTGTCCGCAGGCTATTTACTGCTCATTTTAACCGGAAATAATCGTCTAAGTTGTTGGAAAACAACCGAAATACCCTATAAACACGGTAAAAGAGTATCGATTTTGGGGCCTAAATAAGGCTGTTTCGTAAGTTCTGGCAGAAATGTATTGTTTTCAGGCAGGAGGCGGACTCTCCAAAGCATAATTAGAATCCAGCAGAGAATAAAACAAAAGCATAAAAACTAGGCTTAGCTAGAATTGGAAACAGTTTTTGAGTTTTCCAGTGAACAAATAGCATTCTAAGGGAAAACAGCTTATTTTTGTAAGGATAGTTTGAGGTTTGGAATTTTTGGATTCTTTTGTGAAATGGTTATCATTTTCAGACATTTTTACTTAGAAAGTTTCGTAATGCAAAAAGTTCTTTAAAAAATATTAATATTTGTATATAAATTAACCCTTTTGGGTTTTATGTTGTAATTATCGATACTGAATCCTGATGATTGACATTTTGTTATCTATAATCTAAGTCCTTATGGGTAGAGAATTGAAAACGGAAGCAGTTTATAAACAAATATATTCCCAATTCTGTAGTAAAAGAATATTTATGTTTATATTACAAATACAAACAATGATTGATATGAGTTCTGAAACAATAGCTGTTTTTGGTAGAACTGACCATTTTCTCTAATCTGAGAATGATTTTCTATAATTCTGCCTTCGATAAAATACTTGGCTAATGTAGACTAGTCGAATAGCAATTGAATTTCCTTTCTTTTATCTTCTTTCTTCTAGAGAATAATATAATTAAACAAGCATCGACTCTCTGCTGTGCAATATTAACTAACAAAGAAAAGTATGCGCAAACGCAAGAACATGTTGTAAATGCACTTAAATTTATGATCTTTTGAAGTTGATAGTTCAAATTCATAGGGTTGTAAATTATTATGAATACAATTTCTAGTCACAGTGTGCGGTTGCAGCACTCTTTGAGCCCCGTTTTTGGATTATCGTTTTATTTTATTTTTTATATATAATTTGCGTTCTAGTTCTATAAGCTGATCTTATAGTTCTAGAAGAGACAGGTTGGTTAAAACAACTCTGTTCATTGAAAGTTGTAATCTACTCTTCTTCACGAGATAGTTTTCCAGCGCGGTATCATTTAAAGCAAAACTCTGAGTCTATTATTTTTATCACTGAACAATCAAGAACTGTTAAAGAAGAAGAATCATTGTAGTCCTTCTTTCAAGCTTGCTTCTCTTTTTAAACTCTTCATGCCCTTTCGCTTTTCTTCTGTCTGTTTTTTCATTTGCCCCTCGGGCATCATTTCATCAAAATTCCCCATAAATGCCGTGCACTTCGCAGATTTAACGAAATCACGAAATTCAACGCGTTTCTTTTTGGTTTGAAAACTAAGGCTCCCACCTATGTGAACTACAAGAAAGGCTTGTTTACATATTCTACGCTTCGTTTTTGCAAAAAATGAAATAAATGGAATGAACTGCAAACTATAACAATACTAAAAATCTGTAGAAACTATATATTTACATTATATTTTACTGTTTATGTCCTTCGTTTTATTAACCTTTGTGAATTCTTAATATTTCTTATTCTTTTAGCGAATAATGATTTCTCGACGATTCTTCGTTCTCTGTGCCCTTTTCGCCGTATCCGCCGCCTATGTGAGGAGACAAGTACAAGAAATGAATGAAGACGGGTTAGTCTAAAAAGTTTTAACCAGAGTTACTAAATCACTTTGACAATTGGAACTGATACTATACATCTAGTTTTAGGAGCTGTACTGGTCTAAGTGGTTGTTGACTCTGATTTACCATCAATTGGCTCACAAACTAATAAAATCTATGAACGCTAGTTTAAATTTACTATTTTCAGTGAGATTTCTGTAGTTGGTGGCTGGGATCCTACCATCAGAGACCACACCGCCGAATGTAACGACTTTGCTTCCGATTTCTCAGATGAGAAGTATTGCGGAGTAAGTCTTAGCTACTACTAATACTACGGGCCCTTATTGATTAAATCACTTCAACAAAGCTCTAAATTATTGAACTGTTACAATGAATAGTTATGCAACATTTTACTTTCCTAAGAATATTTTAGATAAATATATATATACTGAAAGTGAATATGATTACAATTCTTTGTTTTAGGTTTTCCACAAGTGCTGTAGAATCAGTTTTGATCCCATCAACGGAGATAAATGCCAGTCTAAGACTGAAACTTGCGATGTAAGTTGGCAAGAAATGCAGTTTACTTGTGAACTTTATTAATATGCAAAGGTTACATTCTTGCTATTTAGTACAATAAACTAGCTAACGAAACTCACAATCCACAGCATATCCATATAATTCATAAGTCCAGGTCAAGTTTGTTTGAAAATTGATGTAAGAGGATGACTATATAATATTTATTTCAGTCTCGTGAAAACGCCGTCTGCATTCACCGAAACTGTACAGAGAAGATTACTACCACGACCACTACAACCCTTGCTCCAGCGACTATGGAAACAAAAGCTGCAGGTAGGCAACAACTTCGGTTGTATTAATAATTATAAATTTGGTTCAATAACATATCGGAAAACTAAAACTTCTATGTGTTAGCGCGATATTGTGACAAAAGTACTTCTTACAACTATATTAGATAGGCTCTTAGATCGCATTTCCTCATTTATATCCCTGCTTTAAGTTGAGTACTTTTTCTGATTATCTTGAACTTTTGTTCTTCTGAAGCTGGCCCAACCCAATACTACATACTACTTTCACAATATTCTATTATATAGAGCATGCTTTTAAAATTACTTTAATGATTCTATCTTGATCATTTCTATTAAAACTCAAGTCTCATTCATTCCTTTCATTATCTCTGCGGCTCCCCAATTTAGTCGGTCTCTTGATGCAAAACTCAAAATTCAAATATCTTCTGGTATCGTTTAATTCCGAACTCATCATCTCTGGAACATTCCTATTAGACCTGTCTGGTCCTGCTTCTCCCGGATTTCCATGCTATTTAGCCCATTTCCCACCTCCCATGAGATAATTCTGCCTTCAGGGTGTGAATAGCGGCAGCCGTGTGGTCCTTAGGGGGCTGCCGCGTAATATCTGTCGCGCAGAGTAAGGGCTGCCTCGTACTGAGCCTGTTCTAGCATACTGATGATGCCAATTACATTTCCTATGCAAAAGCTCAAGTCGCATGGTTAATTCAACCCATACTCCGAGAATTTCCAGAGTGGTGGGGAGACCTAGTACTGGTCAGAAGTTACTGATTTAGAAAATGAACTTTTAGAAAGTGAAATTGTGAATTTGCTTTCTTATTGAATATAACACGAGCATAATACCTACGGGCATCTCAAGAAAATTATGCTCTGATAAAAATAGTACCGAACTTTAAGTACACATATCCTGCGTATAACCATTGAATACCATTGATTAGTAGGGAAAATCAAGAATTCTGTGGTGAAACGGACACGTTAGGTAGGAACGCCAACCTCAAATTTTGTTAAAACAGAGATCAGAACTAGCGAAAACGGTACTATTTTAAACTTCGAATATTGAAATAGTTCTGTTTTTGGCAGTTCTGAACTCTATTAGTCCCCAACTTGCTCAGTTTTTTTTCAGTTTTATCATCTCACAGCTCGACAAGGCCGTTAATTGTTTGAATTGGCAAGCATAACAACACTGTAAACGCAGTGCATATTAATGGCGATTGTAATTCGCAATTATATTAAATTAGATATAGCTTTTATTGCACATAAAACGGCTAGATTAATCTATATCAGCTATTGGCAGAAATTATGGAAATGTCAAGGCAATTGCGCCAAGCTAGGGGATAGGCTCAGATAGGGGAATCGTTTCAGCAGTTAGGCCCGAAGAATCCAGAAGGCTCGGCCAGAAAATAGTGAAGTTTCTGATTTCTAACTTAAGTTACAAAAAACTGTTGAGAAAGTCTATAAAGAATTGAATTTAACCATTACTGTAGCTGAGATTTTACAAAACTACTTTGCCGTACTTTTTGCAACATATATGGAACTAAACTGTGAACCGGGAACTCCAAAAGACCTTGTCGATCTTTCAAACTCCATCTTGTTTCATTTCCTAATTTTGTGGGTTCATCGTCCTATTCGACTGATGTTCCCCATTATAGTGTAATTGAGTTTGGCAGCTAGATGATGGTCAGGACAAAAGTGTTCCGAAAACTCGCCTTTTTAGAGAAGTTAGGGATTCGACAACGTTTTGATATTGGTTCGTAGAGACTAGGGTTAAGTTACATTTGACCACTCACAGATATAACCTGTCGAAAAGATTCTATGCAGTCCGTATTATTTATATACGCAATATTATTTAATTATAAACTAGAAACCGTTGCCAAACTAACTTGTAAGTAAAACAACCTATTTCCAAATGTTTCGCATGTTTCTCACACCAATTTGGTGTCCGCTCCCGAGTAGCGCAACCAAATTGGCTTCATTTAATCTGGGCTGTAATACCCATTTGAATTTCCCGCCTTTGGTTGATATATGAGAGGGCTCCCGCCACGATTGCTGATTGAACGGGCCTAGTCCTTTAATTAGAATCATTTCCTATGGAATCAGAAAGACAACAACGCAACCCCTTTGATTCCCAATTCAATTGAGGTTTATTAGCCTGCTAAAAGGGATTATGTAAGGATATTTGGAACCTTATGGGCTTGGGGGAAGCCGTAGGAATACCTACAACCGCCGTTTGAACTCTTTAAATTTGAAACACTGTTTTGAAGGTTTCCTCAAATTCAGTTTAGAAAAATATCTGATTGAATTTTTAAAAATCTAACTAAAAACCGTTATCAATTATCGTGTTTACCTTTTTGTATGTAAAACTCAAATGAAGCATAAAAAACCAGTTGAATAGTTCAGAAGTCCCAAAATTGAAATTTCTCATGCAAACAAAATGGGCGAATGTGCATCTCATTTTGTGTTTAATTTATTTTCTTAGTGGAAACGGGCTTGTTTGCTCAAAAGAAGGCACAAATATTTAAAAAATGCTCTGGAATCACGTTGATTTGAGAATATCTGACCTGAAAAGTTAACCACATGGCATTACCTCAAATGTTTAGTCCTTCACGTTTGACCCATTTCTATTTATAGAAATTCTGACAAATAAATCGGCATGAATCTCGTCGGATGTTCTTTGCTTGGAGAGCTTGCTCATTCTATAGCACCTCAGTCCATCTTTTTACTATTCAAAACATTTAAATATCATTTTCTGGTTAATCTACCTTCCACTAATAATTACCACAACTGCTCAGTTCAAACCTCTGTACTGATCAATTATGAGATTATCGCTATACGGGAAATCTCACGCAGGTGTCTTTTCATGATGACGCTAGATTACGTACAGAAAGATAGAAATAAATCCCACCGCGGGTTCATAAATATACGGGCAGGTGGTACCATCACTAAATTAGATGAACAAATTGGTTCTATCTAGGGTTAGGTAAAATCGCTAGTTTTGGCCTCTGCAGCTTTGGTAATTTGGAGTCTTTTCTTTCGTATTTTTAAATATAAGAACATAAGAAGATTTATCAGGAACCTCACTTTCCAAAACCGTGGGAGAAAGTTGCCTAGCTGGGGTTTCCTTCCATCGTTTCACCGAGTTACACAATAATGAGTATTTGTTGTTCGATAATTGAATAAGACTTATTTCAAAATTGCGGCTAATTATCGAATAGCTATTACATTATATGGGTTTATCCTTTTATAAAGGATAACACGTATTTGTTTTATTAATCTATTTATGTTTCATTTTCAGGTCTATTCACTCTTCCATTGGCCATGCTATCGCTCTACATTCTTCAATAGGTACGTTAGAACAAAGCGTGTTTCTTTTTTAAATCGGCTTTTTAAAATCCGACGAGGGAGGTTTGGAAAGTTTATAGGAAATAGATATTGAGAAAAAATAATGTTGGTGGAGTGCGTGATGCTCGCTTCGATATTTTGGGTCTTAAAATTGGTTGATTTTGTGAAGAAATAACTCCATGTCTTTATATATAGGTTAACTGCTAAACATTCAAACTGCTAGCCATATTTTAACCCTACTTTTCATTCGTAAATTTACATTTATTTCAATCTAATCTAATTCTTGAGCTGGTCCAATATTTTCGGCAACTAATAAACACTTATAATTCTTCTGAATATGGTTCAATTTTCAATAAAAGGGGATAAAGATTTAGAAAGCTTAGTGCTGGCTGAGCATCAACTGGTAATAGTGTATAGGAAGTGGATACGCAGACAAATGTATGCTACATGCAACCATCTGCCTATATTTAATAGAAATAGAATGCTAAGCATTTCCGACAAAACAACAACACTCTGTTAACACCTAATTCTAGAAGGGATTCAAATTAGAGTTGGGTTTGGGGATCATTTTGGTAACTTATTATTCTAATTTCTCAGTTCACCAGTATCGCACACCGTAAGCTATAAACAATGTCCAGGGTTTCAAACATTTAATTATCAAGATTTTGAGAGAATAAGCTCGTTGAGGAGGCGGTATATTGATTATTAGGTTTTCTGTAAAATATTTGATTTAATAGCCACCCTATACTGCATTCCATTATCTTACCTTCCGTATATAATGCATTTGCAGTCAGGCAGCTGGAGATTAGAGCCTAAAGACAGGTGTAGGTAGATTGTATTGGGTTTCATAGTATATTCATAATTGAAGAGTCAAGTTTTAATTAAATAGAATGTATGCTAGTTACGGTAATAGGAACCTGATATGAGGTAAAACCTACTTGTTGGAGTCTATTTATAGTTCATTTATTTAGACTAGTCATTAGAATAGTTTAGTCGCTACACATTTGTATGTATTGTATTACATTTGTATTGTCTAATTAGATTCGCATGACATACGGTAAAATCCATTCCAAATTGAGAAGAGAGCAGATCAAATTCCAAGCGTCAGATGTGAGAATTAAGTCTGTTGGGGGGTAGTAGATTGACTATAAGGGAGAATGGTGTATCTTATAAGAGCTTGTATGAATATAGTATAAATGTGTATATTATGTGCATTATTAAGTATGGATATGATCATAGACTTAAAATATAAGTAAACATCTGCGAGATCTGATTTATCAAACTAGTAGCAGTGAGATCAGACAAGAAACCCTTTGACAATATATCCCTTACTGCAATTCCTTGAAATGGAGAAAGATATATAACAGAAACTCAATAATCGGACCTAAAACTTATATATTTTAAAACATATATATTCCAGATTCTCATCGATGTACCCCGTCTCCACACAACTTCATTGATCATCAGGGATTCTGACTATTTTAACAGATGTTTAAATTTCCCGCCTAAACTAACTTTCTTCTAAAGCTAGTGGTTTTCCTTTATAACATTTCCGTTGTGCAACTAAAA
Source organism: Phasmarhabditis papillosa (assembly GCA_034691345.1). Lineage (NCBI taxonomy): Eukaryota > Metazoa > Nematoda > Chromadorea > Rhabditida > Rhabditidae > Pellioditis > Pellioditis papillosa. The sequence goes on along the minus strand of JAQGAV010000940.1, from coordinate 12,208 downwards.
ACTATTATTCGGTTCATCTTTATATTGAAGATTTATTGTTTCTACTTTGCTTTTACTCAGAATTCCCGATTTTTCCGGGTCTGCCGCGTTTTTACCCCTAAATACCTTAAAAAACATTAAAGTGTTAGATTTTTCATAATAATACTCGATTCTTTGTTTTGCATTTCATGACAATATTCTGCAACTTTCGCATATTTACCAATCAATGTCTAAAGAGTTATTGAATTCGGTCTCCGCTAAGCATTATCTTCATTTATATATGTTATTTGTTTGTTTGTAAAGTGCTTATATAAGTTAATATCAATAAAAATATATTTAACAAAGGCTTATTTTATTAGTTAGACAGTTGGTAAATAGTATGCTTCAGAATGACGATTCACGGACTCAGTTAACCCACAAGCATTTTCAACACACTTGCGGTTAACCCTAGTAAATGAACAATCAAATTGTAGGGACTAAGAGAAAACAAAAGTTGCAAAAACAGAATCTTTTTTGAACTAAAACGTTTTGCAATCGCCTTTAAAATAGTTCTGTTTTCTGAGAGTCACAAATTATCGAAAGGCCTTATATTCACTATTTGAAACTTTAGTACAGTTCTTCCATAAGTTGCCAAGTCAGTAGACTAATCGCTTGCAAGGAGTTACGATACGAACTACAAATTTATTAGATCTTATTAGAACAATTGGTGCAAACCTCTGCTCTAATTCTATTTTTTTAGACCTTTAGCTGCAAGCGATTAGTCCGTCGACTATAAGATATCCAAATGTTCACAATTTTACGAGTTCGACCAGTGATGTTCATCTCAGCAAGGAAATACTAAGTTTGTTAAGTAATTCAGTACCAAATTGAATCCTTTTTCCAATATTGTAGTATTCCAACTATCTTTATAGTGTTACTTTACTACTATATAATCATTGTTACCCATCAGTACGGTCTAATGTGACAGACAGTTTGTTTCTGTAATTACAGACAGTCTTCTGTTTATTGCGTACAGATAAAAGGGCCACTTAGGTAAGAAGATGGTATTAAGATAATCAAAAGAGAGGTTAAGGGACTATTCCAAACGGGACTGGGGGATTTAAAGGACTATTAGTGGAACTTAAAGTAAAGTTTATGTAGCAGTTCACTAAATATATATGTTAGTATGTTCTTTTTGCTAACATTTGCAATTTTCAAATCGTTATTCCAAAGTTCTTCCAAAATTAAGCCGTCTTCCAAAAGTTTACTTTGTAATAACTAGTTTAAATCTTCCAAAAAGAGTTTATTGCCGGCCGTGCTCTTCTCCAATCTGTGCTGCCCAGGAAAGCTTTCCGAAAATATCCAGGTATTCTACCAACTGGCTACAATAAAAAAAGTAAAATAAATTTCAAATAATTTATTATATTAATCTCTGTGATTGCACTTTGTTTACAAGCATTGGTGTTTTCGTCATTTGAGGATCGCGTTGTCTATAATTGTCTGTAGGTATAACAAGAAACATCACCCTTTGTTTCTTGGCAGAAGAGTTCAGTGTTCGTCACGTAGCTGAAAATAGAAAATGGTTTGAAGCAAGCTTATTCACAATTTTAGTTCATTCATGGATTTCTATGACTTCTATAGGGTTTTAACTGGCTTAAATGTAAAATTTGTTAATAGAAGTTTACCTGAAGTCTCCATTGGCGCAAATAACATCAAATCGGCCTCCAAATTGAGCTTCGGCAGCTAGTTGGATAAGTCTCTTGGAGCTATTAAGGTTGCTGTCGATATTCTAGAAGAGTATGAAAACGTACTGGTATCTACTGCTCTATATGTAAACTTTTTTGTTTTGGGAATATGAAAACTGTATGAAAATAACTGTTTAAATGAATATGTGTAATATTTCTTCCTTCATACCTCATCCATGAGCTTTCTAAGGTCATCAGAGTTGCAGAGTGGGTCATCGGTGAGCTTCAAAGTAGCAATGTCGACAACCTTCTCTTCTGGAAGGTCTTCTTCGGTCAAGGCGGCCTGAAAAATGAGAATATAGGTTTAAACTGATTTATATATTTCAAATATTGCGTTCATCTTTTCAGATATAGAACCACCCTAGACTTGTAATGGTCAACATTACTTAGAATTTATAGTCGATGTTACTTACCTTAGACTCTCCATTGGGTTCAGCAGTCTTCGTAATCTTTTGCACCTCAACTGGGCCAACTTCGGTGGTTGGCGCTTCTGTGGAGGATGAGACGGTCACTGGGACTTCTTCTACGACTTCAGCGTTCTTAGAGGCGGCGGCGGCTGAGGCAGCTACAGCTTGTTCTTGCTGGAAAATAAAAGTCTTGCTTAGGTTCCACAGAGATAAGCAATTCAAGTTAATAACACTTTAGCAGTCAAGACATTTATTTGTTTAAGCTCTGGGCTCTGGTCCCTCGATTTGAAATAAACTTGCTTCACGAAAATATTATAGAGATTATTAGAGATCCTGAACGTTTACGATCCATATTACATTAACATAAATAGAATCATTCTTTTGTTCCAATAAGTTCCTTCTCAAAATCTTTTTAAAACTCTTCTAAATTCGTTCAATAATCATCGCCTTCCCAATAAATATCGAAAATCGCTAGTTTTTCAAGTTTTTAGCGGACATGGGATTCTCGGATCAATGCGGCGGCTGGTATCTCTCGATAAATCTTATTTCGAATGTTTCTTTGGATGATAATTCTGTCATTTAGCATAGCATAATCATATTCCCGAATGAATCGAACAGGTTTTTTACGGGAGTGTTAAGGATACACAAAGGAAGCCGCAAAGGGACACAAAGGTCAAGGAACAGGAGATGTTTAAATGATATCAAAGATGTTTTTAGTTAGGTTCAGACTTAATGTTGAACTTTTACATACTTTGACGTTTGTAATTGAGGGTAACTGAAAAGTTAGCCTAGTTTGAAATATTGATATTGCTTGTACGGAACTTGTTGCTAACGTTTTGACCCCATTTAAGAAATATTCAATATTGGTAATAACATAGGAAAGTCTCCATTTTTCTTCTACTTACATATTGTGAAGTAGCTACAACTTGATGTTCAACAACAACTGGTGCTGGCTGTGCTGGCTGTACTTCCTGGACCTGTTGGACGGCTGGCTCCTGCTGGTATTGAGTCTGCGCTACTTGGACTTGTTCCTGCACCCCCTGTGGCTGATAGACTGCCTGAGGTTGAGTCTGAGGAATTGGCTGTTGGGGAACAACTTCCTGAAGAGAATATTTAGATTCAAAGATTCAAAACTGTTACAGATTTTACAAGAGGGGGCCCCACCGTTCGTACATTGTATGATATTGCTTGACCAAATAAAGCCAAGAAAATCAGGTTTCTTTACAAATATAAATAAACCTTCTATACTTTGTGAGTAAACTATTCTGCTACCTGTGGGGCTGACTGATAAGTTTGCTGCTGAGGTTGTGGCTGTGGTTGGTAGATAGGCTGTTGTGGAACATATTGTTGTTGAACCTACAACTTATCCAATACATTTTGGTTCTTCTAATACTCTATATAATCAGCGATAAATTGAGAATATTAGAATTTTGCAGATCCAAAGCTTCTGTTTCATTTTTATGTATGTTGTGACCTACTGGAGCTGGTGGAGCTTGGAATGTCTGCTGAGGGGGTTGGAAGCTCTGCTGTGGTGGACTGCTAAAGACTGGAGAAGCAGCAGCATAGCCACCTCCTCCTGAAGAGTATCCTCCGCCGTTGTTGTATCCACCGGAGTAACCACCATTGTAGCCACCGTTGTAACCACCTCCACCACAAGATGGGGCAGCTGGACATGGAGCGGCTGAAAAGGGTATGTGAGAATATGATACTTGAAGCCAGTATGTTCTAAGAGAATACTTTTTTGCTTATAACAAAGCTTATTTGGTTCGAAGTTATGGCTACGCCAAGAAATTCAAAGACGGCTCCAGTCAATCAGTATCGCATAAGCTTGAGAGTGGAAAAATAAGCTCTCGCCCTCTATCGGACGGGTTTTTTTCGGCTTCTGTATTAATCAATTTGTCCGAATACTTTTCACGAGAATTAATCTATCTTTTCACTGCTTTAAGTTAACCCATCTGAACTTACGTAGTTGTGGTACACAGATTGGTGCTGGAGCTGGTGGAGGACAGGCCGGTTGACATCCACAGCCACCACCGGAGCTACCAAAGAAGAAAGCAGAAGAGAGGGGTAACAGACACAATAGGAGCAGCATTCTAAAAATAAGGTTACTCTGGGTGATCAATTGGGGAAACTACTCAAAAGAAAATAAGTCGTATGCACTTCAATATAGAATATGTAAAAACTAGCCAATTAGTATTATTGATTGGTGTTCAGAACCTTGGTTAACTTTAGAATTTCTAACTTGAAACAGTGTTCTGTGATCTTATGGTCAAGTTTGACCAACTTCGAAAACCGCAACGAGTGTGATAGCACTCAGAGATTATCAAAAATAGTACATTTTCTCTTTTTTCTAGCTGGCAATATTGTAAGCAATAAATATAAATCTGGTAAGTATCGTTTTCACTCCAGTCGTTGCTGGATAATGTGCGGTTAGGCTAAGATCCTTTATCAATGTTACTTGTTCTGATATGAACAACAGCTAGACGAGATCCAACTAGCGAGAGATATCACTTTAGCAATTAATTAGCAACTTATAAGAGACGTTCAAAGAGTCATCTTATATCAAAACGCTTACAAATCGAACGAGGCGGGACCCTACCGAAATACCTCAGACCAAGCCTTGATGAAACGGTTAGGTCGGGATTGAGCTTCGCTTCTTAGCGGTACGTTTTGTATTTTATTCGTAAATTCGAACCATTCTACAGGGTTGGGCTAAAAATTGCGTGTATCTTCGGAATTACTACAAGAAATTTTAAGAACTCTAAATTTGCAGTATATTAGGAATTATCTTCATAATTCTCCGAAGAAGTAAATATATTCAACCTGGATCATGCTGGTTTGAGACCTAAGAAGAGTACCTAGCCAGGAAGACAGAAGCCCCTGTGAAGGTGAGATGCAGATTAAAAATAATGATGGTAAAAGCAGGGTTGAAGTCGCTTTTAAAAGCGGACTGGCTATCTCGATATTCTTGTTTTCCCTTATGGCTAGTGCCGTTTCAACCGATTTCGCTATCTATCGGTTAACCACGCCCACAAAAGCTTTTTAGGTTTTCATTCGAGAGGTGAACCCAGGATTTCACTGCGATAATATTAACAAATATGGATTTGCAGGCAGTTCGATGGTAAAACACTGTCACAACACAAAAAGTTTAGAGATGATTAACGATGCCGATCAGCTGTTTATATTCATCCAATTCAGATTATATTGATCTAAATCAGAATTATATATAATTTCATACGCAATTATTCAGATTACATGCCCAAATGTCTCTCCAAGAAAGGAAACTAGGAAAAATACTAATTCAACGATATCGGATGAGAGGACTATTAGTTTGAAGTCCCTGCTTAATATAACCATTCTTATATTAACTATTTCACTAACTGCAAAGTTGATTCAACAATTTCAACTTGGCGCACACGCCACGCACATTCATTTATCAAATTTTGAATCGAGAGCGTTTATTCCAAATTGAAACTAACAAGTCGTCTTATTGTTTTCATTTTCCACTGTTTTACAGCAGCATTATCTCGAATGCCTATCCAGTTTTCAAAACTCATGCTAACCATATCTGTATAGGGTGACAGGGGATTCGAGAATTGAAATTGATAGACTATAGCATAATATCCGCACATTTCGAGATACGCACACAAGATATCTCGATATTAGCCATTGCAGAGAAAGCATCCCGTAAGCATATAAGTAGGATAGATGTGACATAATCAAGGAAGAATGTCACCAGGATGTTGCCGAAGGCTAGCATCTAGAAAGGAAGCAAGCATAACCCCATCTCATATTATAGAAGACGTGAGATGTATCGACCCTAAACTATTCAAATTACAGCCAACCTTTAGCCATTCACGTAAACGGTCCCTTCGAATCTAATTAATGTCCGAACCAATTCAGCTTTAATCACCACCCATTATTGCATAACATTTCAGGGAATCGTAAACCCAAAAACACCTTATCGTACCGTAAAGGTGGCGCCTTTGCTACTGGCTGATGTCTAGATCAGATTCCAATTGAACGCCCCAAGACGGAGTTAAAGTTAATCCATAGAAAGAAAGAGTAAAAACAATTTTATTAATACAATTGTGACTCATCAAGGAACTAATAATAATAAAAAGTTAAAACAACACTATGCAATGAAATATTACACCTTATCATACAAAAAAATGTTTAAATAAATATAATAAATACAATACGAAATAATGCACGTACAACAACCCACAATATCACAGTGCTTAGCCAAAAGGCGGTTGTTAACCCAAGTAAAAATACAAAATAAACAGACACCAACAGTAATATAAAACAAACTAGGCTCAAGTTAAAAAAAACAATAGGACTAGCACAAACAAAAAATAAAAGCATATCACTACATAAATCAAACCTAAGGAACTTTTATGAAGCCTGGTAAAACTCCTTCCATTCAAACTGCTGTAAGCGGTTTTCAGCGTTGCATCTTGTCAGCGTCACATCACCGGAGTTAGGATCAACTGTGAGACACTTCCTTCCTTTAGTCATTATTTGAAGAGTTTCCTAATTAAAGCATATAAAAGAGGGAAAATAATACAAGTCTACCTTATCATACATCCATGGACCATCCACAGTTCCTTTGATGCAATGGTCCGCTTGAACCTTACTCCAATTTGGGGTAAGGCACCATTCACCTTGTGCTAGCTGTCCTTCTTTATTCAGGCGAAGATTCTTAAGAAACAAACTAGTACATCAAACGATTATATAAATACCTGATTTCCTCCATATCCGTGACAACCGCTAGCACCGAGAGGTCCAGGGATACCACCCATGCGATCCAAGCATTTACCTAAGGACAATCACATAAATAAGACGACCAAAAACAACAAACCTGTCTCTGGATTTCTTGCTTCTCCCCAGACTTGATTTTCTGGCAGTATTGGGTAGCTGGCAAGAACGTCATACGCGACGTTGTCCATGTACCACTGGAAGTTCTTGCATTGCAGACGTTCCTTCAGGGATATTTGGGCGGTCAAATCCCCTGGATCGACCCGTTGAGCTTGTGGTTCGCGGATGAAGTAGTACTTTTCGTAATCACCCATCCATGTTTTGATTACTCTCATCATATTCTAAAAAATAAAGATTTTCACGATACCTATGAAACAAACTAACCGTTGAAATGACCGGCTTTCCAGAGAGCTTGCCGAATGTATACGGCATATGCGAGCGGTAAACGTGGCCAACATGGGAGCACGGCACGAAAAGAATTCCGCCTCCACACATCCAGATCTGCCAAATATCAATAAATATTCGAAAGATCATATTTAACTAACCTTGAAACTGAGTTCATATTGTTCACCTCCCCAAATTTGAAGACCTTCATCGTAGTATCCAAGCTCAGCGAACCAGAGTCTATCGATAGCGAAAAGTCCACCAGCATGAGTCGGAGATCTAAAACAAATATCATAATTTGAATCAAAAGCTAAAAATAACCTGAATGGCTGACTGTTGTGACTTCTAGCATTCCTTTCTCTTGAAGTGATTGAGGTTTCCTTGTAGAGGAGTCCCCATTCGAAGATGCCACTGAATTAAAAATTAGGATGAAAAAAATTATTTGAGAAACCTGAAATGGCGGTCGGATTGCCCATAAACACTTCTGTAGGCCCATGTATTTGCATCGATTCCGTCGATAACAGGAACGGTCATTACGCGCCTAGAGCAAATAGTTAACAAAAACGAAATTGATAACTCCAAACCTGTTGTATTTGATTGGCGCAAGAAGCGGTGGCAGCCAATTCGTGTTGACTTCACAGTGTGCGTCGAGGAAGATGACAACGTCAGCAGTAGAATGCTTGGCACCAATGGTTCTTGCTCGGATTAGTCCTTCACGCTCCTCTGTCCTGACCAATTTCACCTTTCCTCCAAATCTAGTGATGTACTTCTCCAGTTTTTCTTTTAGATGTTCTGCAAATAATTTGAAATATAAGGGTGTAAAAAAATATCCACCTTTGTTGGAGTCATCGTCTACCATGACGATTTCTTTTATAAGGTGTTCTGGAGAGCGAAGAAGGACCGAGTGTACAGTTCGGAGCAGAGGAGTCCAACCTTCATTGTGGAAAACAATGACTACAGAAACGGTGGGCAAATCTTCTGGATATTGCCAATATTTGCACCTATAATAGTCACATGAACGACTAATCAAAATTTACATGGACAGTAAATGGACATTGCTTGTTAGCTTGAAAATGGAATTAAAATAATTTCTTCTGGTATCACAACCTCAACATCCAAAATAATTAATCCTTGTCATTTTGTTAGTGAACAATCAGAATCCAGATTCGAAATGATGAAATGTCAGCTAGCGTTCCAAATTACGACAATTGTGACAAAATATAAGCAATCTCGAAAGATACTGATTTCTCATAGTTATATACTCGAAGGTTTGGGGCTCGTCTAATCTTTTATAAAGTCACCATCGACCAAAATATATACTTACTCTTCCATTCTGATATCGGGAATGGTTCGGTTCATCGATATCATGTCGCTGACGTATGTATTGAAGCCGAATTCACTTTCTGCCTTCTTAGATTCTTGAAGGCCTTCCGCATCAGAGACGTGAACTGCCTCGCCCCCTTCTCCTGATATAAAAAGTTAATAACAATTAGAACATATGAACAACCTGGCTGATTGGATGGCACTTCTGGTGTTTTCGGCTCATAATTTCCTATAACTCCTTCTTTCAGGAGTGTATGTGGATCCGGGGCTCCGGCCAATTCCACTTTCTCCCATGGACTTTCCTTTGGGATGTTTTCGAGATGCTGTGGGGTATGATAATTCTAAAAACTAATTTTATGGTTGAATTGATTGAAACAAACCGTTGAATTATCACTGAGGTAGGAGAAACCGAATACCATCAAGAAAAGCAGACCGGCCAATGAGATGTATCTAACACTCCTAGAAAACCAGATTCGCTAACATAAATCGAACAAAAACAAACTTTTGGCGGCATAACCTCTGCAGTTCAAACTGTCTTCGTTTCAATGACATCATGTAGACGAGGTAGGTTGAGCGACCCAGTGAGTTAGAAACTGAAACAAAAATGATTTTGCTCGGCTTTATTGAGACAAAACATATATTGAAAACTAGTAAAAAACTACAAAACCCAAAAATTTAATTGCCAGCTCACGTTGGATTAAAGGGGTGGTAAGTAAAAGAATGCGGTAATGAAAATGAAAACTGTTTGGACGATTTTGCAAAATGCAAGAGTCTGCTTGCTAAATTCAAATTTTTTTATTAACTTCTAGTTTTTTTATTCTTTTCGTACATTACGTAATGACGATCGTTTACAGATGGCTAAAATTGTGCGATCTCTTCAGCCTTTCCGGCAATATGCAGCTGATGCGTTGAAAGCGGTCGAGCAAGGTTTGAACACCCCTATTTGAAATTATTACATTGTCCCAATTCCAGACGTCAAAACAAAGTCCAGTGCTACACTGGATTCGCATTTATTCGATGATGCAAAGAAAAGAACATATGGAGAAGGCCGTTCAATCAGTAAGGTGGTGATCACCGTGAAGGAACCGAATGGAACCACAAAGACGCAATTGGTGAATCAAGACGTCTCTACTCCTCTAACGTGCGCTAAGCGTTAGTAATGTTTTTTCTATGTTTTTGTAAATGATACTGTTTCAGATATATCGCGTGCTCTCGCTTCAAGCTCGGCCCTCTCTCGGGTTACCTATGAAGTTGGAGGTCATACAGAGTACGCGAGTATGCACGAGCCATTCACAAGAAAATGCGAGGTCGAATTCTTGAGTATTGACTCAACCTCGGATATTGAATCAAAGATTGTCAATGATGTAAGTATCTTGCAAGTATTTGGGTAACTCATTTATATTGTTTAGGCTTACTGGAGGTCTGCCGCTGTTCTTCTTGGAGCTACCCTCAACAAAGGGATTAGCATCGCTAAGCACATTGAATTGGAAGAGTGCGATGGTATCATCTTCAAAATATTAACTTTCTACAATTTGCATTTAGCTGCCAAATCGTTTTTCTCCGTCATACTTCGTCAAAATGCAGAATGGACTCCTTCAGTGGTTGGTATTTATATGATTTCTTTTATCTATTAATTTTTAGGAGGAGTTGAATACATTGTCGCGATTTGCCCACAATGAATTCATCAAGAATAGCCAACCCTTCGAATATTTGCAAGTTGCCGAGGATTTGGCTTCGGAATATGGCTTTTCCGAAAGGTACGTAAATGTTTTATAGTGTAGCCTTGATCAATGGCTGGTGAGTATTAACTGATTTGAGCTTCTTTTAATATGGTAGGCCGCATGATTATTCCAGCATCATTTAATCTTTTTGTCGAGCTCTGTCACATTAACCTTACTCGTTGTAACTTACATACGTGACGACATCAAAAATATAGGAATGGTGTATGGCTATTATCCTATCATTTTGATAATTTATTTCAAATGATCGTTAATATGGGGCACTTTTTCGCTTTGGTTATGATTATTTATTTTAGTTTTGGTCTCTGTCGACTGGGAGACTTTGTTACTAAAGTATCCGGCCCCACGATCGCCAACTGTGAGCAAATAGGAAAATTTGCCTTATTGAAGGTGAGTATAGTTTAGCAGTAACATTAACAATTACTCTAGGCTATTCGGAAGAGTGGTCATCTTCACTTCGCTGGTACTTCAGTTCCCTCATCTCAACAAGTGTCATCATACAGTTGGAATGTGATCAAGGAACACGCAACGGATCTCTTCAAGTAATTTTTTAAATATTTTTTTGTTTGTTTTAGTCCTAGGATTTGTTGATTTGTTATGTAAGAATGAAGAATTTATTTTACTCGATTCCATTGTTGTTTTTATACTTTATCGCAGTAGCAGTTTTTATCAACCCTGCATGACATTGAAAGCAAGGTTAGTAAGCAAATTCTGATGGACAGCAAACTTGTTTTCTTCAGGGCTTTAATTCCAGGTGACTATGACAATTTATTTCAGTGGTGATCTTATTGTTATTTAATTTATGTACAGAGATTCTGGATTTGTGCCATCTGCTAATATTTTAATATTATCGTCCATTCTTAGCGCCAAGGAAATTGTTGAAGAATCCTTGTGCAAATTCGCCACCGATTAAGTTGTTGATTTGACCAAGGATAACCATGGGATTCTGCAATGATATGGCATGATTATGGTATGGATTCAAGTATTAAGTGTTTCTCAGATGCACACAAGCTAATGTTATATATCGTGGCGAATTACATTATTTTTTGAAGGATATATTTTGTTACCTGGTCCATCAGCCCTCCCACGTCTTCGCATCTCTTCATGGCTCTCTGTAATTGAGTTCCTATTTGCAAGCTTCTAATGATATCACAAGTAGCTAACGATTCTCTCAACGATCCGCACTGCTGTCGTTCAGCTCCGCGGCGACAAGTTTCCTGACTGTAAAATAAGTTATTTATTTAGGATTATCCTTGCTATTTTTCAAACAATTACTGACTAGTATATAACCAATTATTAAGAGCTTGTATTAATGATTCATTACTAACTAATGTTTTTGAATGTATACTATGTCGGTAGCGAATTAGATTGTTGTTGCAGCGTACACGAGTTCTTCTTTACAGTTCTATTGTTATTCTATATTAGAATAGTATCTTCATTGCTTATTTTATCATTGATTAACCTTGCTTTTAGTAGATCGATTTGTCCGGTGAGAATGGCACTCTTCAGCTCATTACCCCATGCATCCCATGCACCTTCGTCAGCTACCTAAAATATATAGTGGTTTCACAGCTTATGGTTATATTATGGTGGTTTGGTTTATATATTCCCAAAATTACGTTTGATGGCGAGCAATTCTTCCTTCATCGTGGATTTTTTATGTCTCGGAAAGATGCACTGATTATGTTTGTTCATGAAGTATACTTCTATCAGTCATTTGAACCAATTGTTGGACGTTATGACTAATAATATATTCGTGGCAGAAATGTGAAGCCCAAAAGAAATACCTTCTATATTGCAAAAGTTCAGAGCTGTAATCTGGCCTGGCCTCATATTTTCCAGGTTTCACAGGCCAGGCCAGGCCAGCAAAAGCCAGCTTGACTTAGACACG
>JAQGAV010000939.1:0-25259 GCA_034691345.1 Phasmarhabditis papillosa | reverse complement strand
AAACAAAAAAACATGAAAAAAAACAAAATAAAATGAAAAAAAACAAAATAACATGAAAAACTCCTCGGCCCGGCCCGGCCGAGCAATTTTGAGAACCCCGCTATAGTCCTTCTCCAGACCTAGGTTTCCAGCGCGGTATCACAAGCAGGCGCAGTGTTAGAAAAAATGAATGTAAAATCTGTCGACATCGTGCGTTTTCTTTAAAAGTAAATGCATTTTTTATAACACAGCAGTCCGCTCGTGATACCGCGCTGGAAACCTAGGTCTTGAGATGGACTATAGAACTTACGTCATCTTTTGAACAGGTATTCTAATTCCAATATCAGCTCGTTTAGCCACTTTATCCATTCTTTCATTCATTTTTCTTAATCTTCTGACAGTTTTAAAATCAGTATATTTCAGAACATTTGTTATCATTTCATTTGGAAGAGAAAGTATATCCATACTCTGAAATAAAAGAATTAACAAAATGAATAAAGATAGAAAGAATATCGAGGGAAGTATCGGTGAAATCACTTGTTTTGCTGAGATTTTCAAAAAAAAACTAGCCGTTCTGGATGGTTGGTACGCATCCAGTGCAAAATGATTAGTGATTAGAATTTCGGAAAGGAAAAGTTTTCTTCGGGTGCTTAATCCTAAACCTTTTGTTCAAGTTTTGCTGTAAATTTGTGTTTTGCTGACCGGAAGCACGTGAATGGTTATGGTTAACACTATTTATAAGTCGCCACCATGTTTTCCAAAAAAATGTTGAACTATGCAAATGCAAAACAAACAAAAGAAGGAGAAAGAACAATAATTAAAGTATATAAAATGGATTTCTGGTATTAAAAAAGTTCATTGTTAGTTAAAAAATTGGCTAAATTAAAAGATTCCTAATTTCAATGTTATAAACGTCTTTTATATTGTTAGAAACGGAGAATCTTTATCTGCAAAAGTAAACGAGATAACTTATGTTTCTAGTCGAATTTACTCGAACCCCGTGAAAATATTTATTAATTTGGAAACCCAAAAAGTCAATTTTTCAATCTTTCATTAAAAGAATATATAATAATCTAAAAACAAAACACATTAAATTTTTAAAATGATAAAAACAACAAAAAGAAAGAAAATTATCCAACTAAATAAATACTAAGAGCAGTTACCAAATTTTAGTAGCGTTTGTTTGAATACTGAAACGCCATTGAAAATTTGCTGCGTATCGCTACTCTTAACAGGTGATGCGCAGAGTTTTCCGGAATTCGGATGACTATAACTCCGCTTAAGATGAATATTTTCGAACCAAATTTTCAGAATCCTATGTCTGCCCTAGATTCTACCCCTATGCCCAATTTCAGTCAAATCGGTTCAGAAACAAACGTCCGGAACTATGACGGAGACCATTGCACTTTAAATATATAGATAGATAGATAGATATTATGGTTAGGCTAAAAAAGTTAGGTTTTATTGAGTTTACAAGCTAAATTGTTTAGAATTAATTAAATTAATGTAAGAATAACAAAAATCGATTAGTAAAATACTATCTTACATTATTTAATGTTTTCTGATAGAACAAGCATAATAACAATAAACTTGAAATTCTAGTTTTTCCAGTTTTTTTCGTTTTCGAACATAAAATTTTTACGTTTTACGAAAATTTGAAATGTTGAAAACAAACTACATTATAAAACAAAAAAATATTAAAAACAAATTATTATTGCCTCAAGTTTATTTTTTAAGCTCTGTTATAAAAAAAACTTGACAATCTCTTTTTATCTAGAGAAAATAAAGGTGTTACTACGGAGTGTTTTAAAGTCGAACAATGATACAAATAGCAGTGGTTTACCTCACGAGAAGTTTTACTCTATTTTAAACACATTACAAAAACTGACGGTTTGAAAGATTTCAAGAAGATTTGCTATTGACTAAAAAGATGAACTCTGTCCGATGTCCAGAAAAACGATAATCATTCCATGAGCTTCTTGTCCCGCTTCTGGAGATGTAAAACTAGCTTGCCCAAAAAGAAACAATTTGAATTTATGTTAGTTTCTTTACAAAAATAATACACAACTTTTCAGACTGCAAGAAACACAAAAATAATAAAATTTGTCCTGACTGATTAGCGCGACTGAAGCTGGTTCCTTGTACTGAATTAGTAGTTCCATTTCCATTTTTCCAATTCTTTACAATTTGTCTGATTGGTCTTTCTGGGCTTGGTCGATATGGGGCGAGTACACTATCATAGTTTTCATATACTGATACTTGCTGATTGTTCCTGTGTAATTGAATCTTTTCTCATTCCCAGATATCCAAGTCAGTTTGAAGTACCGTTGCTGTTATGTGGCCGTAGTATAGAAACGCCCGTTTGTTTTTCTATACTACGACCACTGGATCTATACAATCCCGACCTTTGTGGCATGAAGTATAGTATTTATTTAAAGTTTAAGCAGTGGGGTACTATTTATTTATTAGTAATATTATATGAAAATCCATATACTTGTGTAGCTTTGTATTTCCGAAAAAGATCCTTAATCTAACTTTCCTGTAGTCGATAGATGGAAATAAATGAATGATCTGTGAATTGCCAGCAGCTATGGCAGATACGCTTGTCTATATATTTGTGCAACAATCTTTTGTTTTCGATACGTATTGAAGTAGACTAGTAAAATATCTTATATGAAACCGCAACATGATCCGACGGAGGTAGATCGAAAAGGGGGCAATCGTTTTCCACCTCATTTCACCACATACCAATTTTATTTATATTTTGTTCAAGTTTAATCGAAAACAAGCCGCCTACGGCGACTTAGTCGCCGTCTTTGTCGTTCTAAGAAGTTTTCTTACCACTTACGTATATATGTGATAAGAGTTTCTGAAAGGAGACGTTTCTTCCGGGTGCCTAAGCCTAATATCTTACTCGTACTTTGCTTTGAAGTTTTTCTTTTAATAACCTATGCGCGCGAACGGTAAAGACTACTAATTTATAACTTGCTAATATCTTTTTCTAAGGCAAAAGTAATTTGATTGATTGCTCATTTTCTCAAATCTCGGAAGAACCGTTTTCTTGTTATTAGACACGATAATGTTTAAAGTAAAACAATTCTAAAATATATTAATTTGTTATAAATTGCCTGATTGGCATCACGCTTTCAAGCAAAGTTAACTACTTTTGCAATTATTAGGAAAAATATTATTGGGATTGGAAAAGTTGAATAGTCTGGGAAGTTTAGAACATATATATATAATATATTGAAGCATATATTTTTTTAAAGTGTCGAATTCTTAATTTGGAAACGGCTAAGAGTCGGTAAAAGATATTGAATTCGAATTTTCATTTATGTTATTCAAAAAAAAAATCATAATATAAATAAAAGTTTAAAAAATGATAAAAACACAAATAAGAAAGAAAATTAGCCACCAATGTTCATAATGAAATACTAAAAGCAGTTAACTCAATTTGAGTAGCGTTTGTTTGAATACTGAAACGCCATTGAAAATTTGCTGCGTATCGCTACTCTTATTAGTTAATGCGCAGAGTTTTCCGGAATTCGGATGACTATAACTCCGCTTATAGTTGATATTTTTGTGTCAATCTTACAGAATCAGATGTCTGCCCCATATTCTACCCCTATGCCAAATTTCAGCTAAATCGGTTCAGAAACACAAAAAAACCTCCGGAACTGCTACAGACAGAGACCATTGCACTTTAAATATATAGATAGATAGAATCGCTTGTAAGACTATTCTAACTAAAAGAAAGTAGTGTTGTTGGTCGCCGGAACTGGAGCTGATCAGTGAAGAAACGTTAAACTCAAGTTAAATTCACTGTTAGGAAATAATGAAAATAAGAAAGAAAAAATCAATAAACAGTATAGTATCTTAACTTAAAATTATCTGATCGAAGATGCATTTTGCCAATGGGTTTCTGTTGGGAACGCTGGGTTACCAAAAAACGACTATTTCATGGTAATATCTATTATATTTAAACATTCTCTAAATACTATTATTAATTACTTTGTTAACTTTATATTAGAATGGATCTCAACTCACTTCACGATGATCTCTTCGTTAGTGTACTGAAATACTGCAATTTCATTAAAGTTACACAATTGAGAAAACAGAATCGACGAATTGATGCTCTTGCAAATTGGGCAGATGTTGGTGTTCGAGTTCCGATCGACCATTTCAAGTAAGGTTTTCATATGTTTGTGTTTTAAGTCTTTTTTTAACGGCTTGTATGCCGACCTTTGAAGTACCTTCAGCAGACAACTTCGGATCGAGATAACTCCTCTGTATCTATTTGGCTTTTTCTAGTAGACTATTTACTTTTTGCAAAATAGAGTTGGGCAACTCAGCCCAAAAGCATTCTCCACTACTGTAAAAACGTCCGATTAACGATTATGACATCGTATTTTTCAGAACCTCATATTCTCGCACTAAATCAGGTGGTTACGAAGTCGACTTCGATAATTCAAAGATTTTTGAGGGAGAAAGATTAGATTATATGAGTATTGAGTGCAAACTTAATAATTATTATAATCTCGAAAATCTCGAATCCCAATTGAAAAATATGGCGGTACGTTTTTTCACCTTCAACGGGCGGTAAACTCGAAATTTTGTTCTTATTTTTATGTTTCCGTTCAGCTGAAAAGTTTATATTCGCAAAAAAGTAAATAAGAGACAAATTAAAGATTTTATATGATTCTTCATTTTGGTTCCCCTAAGTTGGGTTACTGTAGCCTGTTTGGAGAAAAAATGGTTAAGAATCCCGCCCACACAAGACTTTTCTAAACGCTATCACTTTCCTCGAAATCAATTTTTTAAAAATTGGTAAAATCTAACAAATTGTAATTATAAATCAATCGTTTTGTTTTATTCAGATTGAAGACGAGCTTTGTTGTGTGAAATGGGATTTCGATGATGACTTCTTTCAAGTCTTGAACAGACAAAAAAAAGGCATTCGGTAACTATAAATAAATAATTTAATATTCTGCCCCGAGATATTTTTAAAGTATAAATAGTATGTATCAAGAGCTATAGTCCACGGCTAAATCTTATGTTTCGGGTTACGGTAGATTGACCAATGTGGACTGAAATTGACGCCGTATTGCGGCTTAAATATTTTTTTGCAGCAACTTGGAAATAATGAAGCTCGACAACATCAGCTTTTGTATGTCCCAAGAAAACGCGAGAAAATTTGTCCGCCTTATATGTGGCATTGTGAAAAGTCTCCATATCACCTATAAAGACGGAAATGCTGTAGAAAAACTTTGCAACAAAGAGGTTAGCATATATTCAAATTATATATTTTTTATTTCATTTTGAAGATGATTGCAAAATTTTTAGTTCGTGACAGTTCCGTTTTTAACGGCTTCTTTTCTAGAAGTCGTAATAACCTGGAATCTGGAAGCCCCACATACTAACAGTTTCATAATATCAGAGTGTGCTGAAAAAAATCTTGTTCAAAATAACTCGGAAAATTTTGGAATAAACCTAAGTTTTTCCAATAGTTCCCGAAAACGTCAAACAGCAATTTATATGATATAAAACAAGAGTACTTTTCCAGGTTCTCGGCTGCGGGAATTGGAACAGTCTAATCTTGGAGATTAATTCCGACCGGGTAGCCACCATAAATGATGAATTCTTGCTGGAAGTGGCACACAAATGCAAACAATTCTCAATTAATTGTAAAGAAAAATGTACTGTAAATGGTGCATTAAGTCTTTTGAAGGTAAGTATTGTTTAGTTGATTGTTTATTGCAAATACATTTTTACACCCAAGATATTTCGAAAAAGTTGATTTCATTGGCGCCTGGCTTCGGCAATTATTCCGGAATCTTCTGAGCAGAAACGGTTCGTTTGTGTTATTCTGTCTCCTGGTGCACGAAACATGGGATAAATAAGCTGATGGTTTCCCTAGCCTTCTGCAGCTACGAGGAGTCAAACCCACAGTTCAGATAATCTCGGATTCAGAGGCCGCTGTCCTGACTACTAGCCTAAAGCACTTCTCTATTTTATATCTTCGTAACTGATATATGTTTCTAGAAGTGTATGGATTCCGCCAAATCCAGTTCAACTTTCGATCTGGGCCTACTGGCTCTAGGTGATGCACTACTCGATAATTTTAAGCGAATCTTCGAGGAAGGTTTACAGGAAAATCATCGGGCAGCAAACGTATCGACTGTAAGGAGTAACATTCTGTATTCAAACGGAGTTATGCTTGCATATCAGGTACGCTTAGCCAATTTTTAAAAACTCTAATATAGTCGGCGGATGAATCGTTTGCAAAGGCTTACTGTAGAATTTAGAAGGAGCACGCAAATCGAAAGAAAATGTATATGCAACCGATATAATTGTGAGCTCGCCTTATAATAAATAGACCTTTAAACTACATGAGATTTGTCCGTATACTATAGATTCTATCTATTTTGAAACATTCAACATTCTAGGTCGCAGTGGAATACAACTCAAAGTGCTATCATCTAAAATTCCGAATCATCCATCGTTATTAAAAACTGTTACTATGTGATCTGGGATTTTTGAAAAAAAAAATCAAACTTTTATTATTTATTTGTTAATAATATTATTCAATAAATATAATTTCAGCTCATTATTCTTGAAAAACCAAATTGGACACTTGTGGAGGCATACGGTATCGCTAAATGGATAAGAAACGGATAAGGGGGGCGGATTAGCCCAGTGGATAGAAGCTTGCCTCATAATCTCGAGGTCTATGGTTCGAATCCACCCCGAAGAAAGAATTTTTGCAAATTTCTAATCCGCCGCCTCCGTTCTCCAGGTGCTGTGCAATGGAGTCCTGGCTTCCTATGGTCCCTTATATAATCTTTAACTGTAAACGATATGTCCATCGACTCTTCTAGAACGATCGCCATAGATGGTCGCTCTTACAGCTTTACAGATTCTAACCATCGATCTCCATCTTACTGGGCGTAGCCTATTATTGTAACCTGAGCTCCGTTCGCTTCGAACCTGCCTAACCATCTAGAAACATCTTTGTACTAATATTTATGTACTGATTATAGATTTTGATATAATAAATACAATGTAAGAACATAGATCTTTTGCCTACTAATGCATATTGCCTAGATATTAACGTAACATTTGGCACTGTTAAGAGACGTCATAGAAGCTTAGAATATTTAAAAAAAAAAACTGTAAATCGATCGATAATTAGAAGAAAACTGAATAAGGCAGAGATTAGAGAAACATGGCGAGGTTCCAGACCTATTTGGAATTAGAAGAGTGGGCGGGGTTTGGGCCGGGCTGACACAGAAATATCGATGTGCATTAAGAGGTGCAAAATATATTATAACTGTACAAAATAAGGGAATATATATATATACTGTTCATAAACTTTTAGTTATACAATACTTCAATCATTGCTTGTCTAAAAGAATGGTTTGCAAAACTTCTGCCTTACTAAGGATTTGAACCCGGCACCTTCTCACGTCAGTCTGAAGTTTGACCGACTGCGCTACTACGGCAGGAAGGTTGTTTACTTTTTTAGGGTAATAAAGGACTAAGTTCCTCTCTTGAGTCAAACAAATGATTGATAACGTAAAAATATATAGAAGCAACGGAAGTGTCAAAACAGAAACAAAACGACAGCAACCATTTAAAATATAATTGAAGTAAATAGGAATCGTGGCAGACCACACAGAAAGTTAAGAATCACATGGGAGAGAAAAACCCGACTAGATAACTAAAAATAAGACTTGATAACGGTGGGCTTGTGCGGTAAACTGCTTTTATGGATGCTTTTTTTAATTTTGTTCCCTTATGAAAAACAATTCCGGACTTGTTGTCATGCATTTTTTAAAATCCACTAACAATCTTCAAGAATTGGTGATGCGTTTTTCAAAACAAAAGTTCCAGCCCGCTCGCTGTGGCCGTATATACCCGTATCTGTCGAATTGCAACATCGCATACTTTTTACCGCACCGCCCCAAAAATAAAGCATTGACTAGTAGCACAAGAAAATGAAGCCCGATACCTATGATACTGCAAATACAGAAAATAATAATAATTGATATAATCAGGATACATTGAGCACATTAGACTATAACATTCCATAACAAGAAAGTAAGTTAGTGCTGAACTGGAGTTTTACCGACTTGTAAATAAATGATACATTTTAATATTTTAAGCTTCTCACTACAGTTATAAAGTATATAACCCAGTTATTTGCAGACTAGTTTTCAAGTAAAATATGTATTCTATGTATAGTCGAATTCATGAATAATGTGGTAGTCTTAAAAATTAAAAGGCATATTTCGTAGACTTTATCCTTCAAAGTAACAAACTACGCAAATTTCTTATGAACATACACCAAAGAGACAGCCTCTTTAGTCTTAAAATGATCATTTTGCAAAAATCATCAACTTAAAAAAACTTTAAAATTTTCCAACACGCACTGATATACTCAACTGTTATGGAATGTAGTGAACCTGAACATATATGCAGACACGAATGGTGACAAAAGAATCGATTGTTTAACAAAATATGATAGATGAAACCCGTTTAAGTCTAAAAAATAAGAGAGCATCCTCATTTACTGATCCTCTGCAAAAGGCTCCTGGAGGTTATCCGGGATCTGTAGGTCAGCAAGTTCTTGGAAGAGCGACTCGCACCGACTGTCCTGAAAAGTTATCATATTACATGAAAACATTAGAATTCCGACTTATAGCTTTTTAGAACATATTTGATACAGACTATAATTTGCCCATTTTGAGGGTCGCTTATTCAGGTCACATTCTTATTGTGCTTTAGTCTCGTGGTTAGAGCAGCGGTATCTGAATCAGTGAGAATCTATCTGAGGCTGTGGGTTCGACTCCCCGTAGCTGCAGAAGGTTTGTGAAACCAGCAGCTTAATTATACCATGTTTCGTGCCCCCGAAGATTGAATGTTAGAAAGGAGCCGTCTCTGCTCAGAAGATTCCCGATTGAATGGCCGAAACATTGCGCCGAAAAAATCTTTTTCTTTTTTTTATTTATCTATTACGTTCTGATTTCCGCAAACTCACATTTCTACTCGGTGGCACCGTTCCCATAGGACTGGGCGAAATTAGACTTCGAGTTCCGTCGGAGATGCGACGTCTAAACAAGAAAGATAAACACTATTTTATATGAATTTCTGGCAATCCGAAATTACTATTATGGTCGGTTTCAAGCTTAACTATTGGGGTATTGCGTATTTTCGATTAATTTATCGTTTTATTTTTGTTTTCGAAAACTTTCGATTTCATTCCAACGAGTTTCTTTTTCACACTCCATAATTACTCCTGAATTGAACTATACTTGTTTACTTCTTTGTTTTACTATAGATTGTTTCGAAAATAACCTGAAATCCTCCTCGTCAATTCTATCCAACCCTGCTTCATCTGTAAGAGATATACTCTGCGTCAAGGGTTGGCGTCCCATTCCCCAAGTATAGCAAGAGCGCTGTTCCGTATGAAGGAAGTTAACTGCATCCTAAAACAAAACGTACTTTTAAAGAAGATTCAAGGTTAAATTATATACTAATAATTACCCAAAACAGGATGGTTTTCGAAACAGTTATTATGCTAGAATTTAGCACCGACAGGTTAGACGTATAAGTTAATCGCTCTATACGTAATTACGTTTACTTTATGCCGTATGTTATCTTGTGCAGTGAGTGGTTCAGTGTGAATTTTTTATCCATTCTATGTGTTTTCATATTTTGTTTATTATTATAAATGAATGTTAATTAATTAATAATTGTTTGATAATCGAAAATTTTCGGCGAGCATCCTGTGTAGGGCTCTTTTTCTTTGTTTCTCCTTGATATTATAAAGAAGAGTAAATTCTGAACGCGGTGTAAGAATATAGAAGTCATTTGGAATAAGGTGTAAGAAGACAAACCTCGAACGTCTCCGGCAACGGTTTCTCGCTTGTTTCTGGCAGAATTGTCACTAACATTCCCGCAAATAGCGAGAAAACTGCGAAAATGATCATAGGTACGATAGGTAGTGAGATGTTGGATAGAAGAGCAATGTATGAGGCTATGCCGGAACCAAAACGGGCAACCTGCAAAACACAATTAATTAGTTAGATAAACAAATCTTTATCTGATTTTCCATCTATCATTTAAGATCAATAATAAAGCTCTTGAATCCCAGCTAGACAACTTCTGGCTAAGCCGAAATTTTTGTTTTGAAATTTGTCTTGCTCTATACCAAATCCTGCATATGGATTAGTTTAGGCTCTCTGAAGCTTTATTGCTTTTGTGGGCCAAGTATTTGACGTTGTACTGCTTACTGCTTGGTACGTAGATGGACGGGTCGGCTTGGCTCATTAGTGAAAGTGCCGCTGTTGTTACCGACCCATCTCATTTTAGCTCGAACCGAGCGCACCAGTGCTGAGCTGGGCTGAGTTCACCGGGGCTTGCTCTCAATTACTTACCATCGAAGTCATTCCTACTGCTGAGTTACGAATTACTGTCGGATACAGCTCAGATGTGAAAATGTACAAGATATTGAACGCACCCTAAATATGTATATTAAAAAGCAAATATTATAAAAGATTGGTATAAAACTTCGTTATTTAATCCAAAGAAGTACATATTATATTCAGGTCAAAACATAATTTGGATCAATCGACGACTAACAAACCTGGATGAATATTTTTCCGAGCATCATGAACGCTAGGGCGAACATGTAGTGATGTGCCACTACGGCTAGCATAGCTATTATTATAGCGATAGCACCGCCGACCAAAGTCATTTGTTGCGCTCTAAAACAGTAAATCTAGATATATAGTCTCTCTCAAGATATAGGGAGAGAGGCGGCGTTATTATAAATAACTTTCTATTCATTTTTCTATATCACCGCTGCTTCGCGGAATACTTTTTTGGAAGAATAATTCTTCTACTCTATATATAGCAGCAGTTCAGGCGCCCCGAGCCCCACTTCATAACAAAAGTAAATGAATATTAAGAGAAGCATTTAATCATCAGAAGATTGATCATGCTACTAGGGCATATTAGTTTTCTAACTTTATATTATATTAAGAACTTACCTTTTTCTTCCATATTTCATCAACCAAACACAACCAAATAGTGTTGGAATTTCAATGAAACCAGCTACTGCATTGTTCAAAAAGAAGTTACCGGTAAACAGTACTCGGCCGGGAGCCGACTGATCCGAAAGAGCTGTAATAAAAGATTCTTACTTTTTCAAAAGCAACTTTCATATAGAACGTTAATTTCATATTTCCATCATATTCACCAAGGTATTCAACTCGTTATTATATCATCAAATTTAACTTTTCATATTGTATTGTCTCTCTCAAGACCAAGGTTTCCAGCGCGGTATTACAAGCGGGGCGCTGTGTTATAAAAAAAGAGAATATTTTGGTATGAACTTACCAATAACCAGACCATAGTATACAAGTGCGTTTGCAACGAAAACAATGCATACAATAATGGTACGATAACGCAGCTCGGGTGTCTTGAACAGGTCTAACATGCCAACTTTGCCCTGAAGTAAGAAAAGTTTTACAAAATATATATTTTACTGTCTTATTATATACACTATTTATAATTATTTTGATATATATTATTCCAAACATACCTTCTTTTTGATCGCTTTCTTTTCTTTATGGCAAACTAGCTCGAGATCTGATGGTAATGAACCTTTGTTGCTCCGACAAAGATTGAAAGGGAAGGGCGGGGTGCTGAAAAAGTTTCAAAAGTAGATGAAAATTCATTTTGTGAAGACACTACTATCTTTACAGGTGCACAAGGGTTGTTAAATTGTCATTCAGCGTCTAAACCGATCCCATTTCTTGTTTTCAAGACATTCCCGCCTTGAAGAGAACACTTTTCCTTTAGCTCTATCAGAATACTGACTTAATTTAATTGACAGTAAACTATAAGTAATTTGAACTTCTATTTTGCAATACTTTTTCCTTCACCGGCTGGTAAGTAAACATTATCATACAAATTAGAGGACGACACAACAAAGATTAAGGAAACACTAACCGACAAGCCTTTCTGATAACTTCTTCGGCTTCATTCATTCTGTCTTTCACCATTAACCATCGCGGACTTTCAGGTAGAGAGCAGATTAGAATAACAGCAACAAAATGAAGACCTGCTGCGATTACCTATATTAATAGATAGAAATAATAATAACTATTCACTGATTATCGGTTTAAAGGGTCAGGCTTCACTTCTAATATGATTTGTAATTTTACATAATTTCCCAGTTCTAGGTTTTAGGCTTATAATTTAACTGTAAAAACTTCATTTCTTAAGAATTAGGGGATATATAATATATCACAGTGATGTTGTGGGATCCTCGTAGAATCGCTCCCGAATCTAGGGTAAGCAAATTCCAATCCCGAATTCAGTTTTACGATCCTGTCTATTTCCAAAAAGTGAGCCCCCATACCCCGGATATTAACGATGCTAACCTGTACTGTTTTCCAACTCTTCGCAATATATGCAATGAGTGCCAGTAACGCATAACCAAGGGCCCAAGGAACCTGCAGCATACTGCCGACCATTGCACGGAAACGTGTACCTAAATCATATTCGAGTGTAGTTAGTAATTTAGCAGGAAAACACTTTCGAAATCGTCATAAACCTTATTAAAATCAGTTTCCATAGTTTTACTTCTATTAAATGAAACGTGCTCTATTCTGAGATGTTTCAAATTTAAGTACTAACATTCAAACTAGTTATAGTTTAACATTTTTGACATTTTTAAAAATTGAACGTTAAAACTTAATAACTTAAGTAAAGTCTCCATTTCAAATAGTGTACAACGCTGTAGTTTCGGAGGGAAACTTTTGTTAAAATAAGTTTCACGCAGACTAATCGAAAGTTGGCGCAAGCCGGGCAGAGATCTAGAAATTTCTATGCATTTCGGTACGGGCCGAGTCTTTTTGCGTTTGGTTATACGAACCTGTAATCTCCATACAAAGAGTATAAGCAGCTAGATCGGCAGCTTCATTACAAACAGCGGAGCAAAAACGAATAAACAAGAACATAGGATAGTAGGTAGTGTAAGGAAGAAAGACACCGAACATCGAGGATAGAATACCAAAGCCTATTACGGTTGGCTTCCGACCAAAACTGAAAACAAGACTTATATAATAGTGTCTAGCAAGAGCTAGGTTTCCAGCGTAGTATCCCGCAGAGACGAGGATGATGAAATTATGAACTTTTAAAGAGAATGCTCCAAACCGGCGATTCTTTCTTTATTTTTATATAAATAACCGCTGGATGCAGAACTAGTTCTGACTACAGAATAAAGTTCCTATCGAGTGTGAAACTTGGTCTTTCGTGCGAATTTTACAATTGCTTGTTTTAAAATTAAGTTCTAGATCGTACTTGTCACTTGCCCATCCTCCTACTACACATCCTACAAGATAACCGAATGAATAGAATAAATGGGCGTGGCCTTTCATCAGATAATCATCGCAGACGAGATTCCAGTCTGTTACAATTGTTTCTCGCATTACCTATAAGACAAATGTTGAAAAGTTAAAAACATTTCTGAGAATGTTTTTTTTTATTTCTTATTTTTTTAACATATAGGTTACACCAAGGTGCGCAATAGCCTAATGGTTCGAAGCTTTGTCTCATAACTGAGGCCGATACCTTGAATTTCCCAAATTACAGAATTCTTCGCACCTTGGCTGTTGTGTTATGGCATGCTCGCTCCAACCAACTGTGATTCGTGTTTTGTGAAAAAGAATGGAAATCTTGTAAACTGTTTAAACTAAACTTAATTTGCGAACGCTTCCTTTCTTGCCATACTTCATAAATACACAAATTAGACGATATTATTGTTAAAATCCTGATTCATGAGGTAGTCTTAAACAGTTAATGAACTTACATCTGACTTATATGTATATTTCTCACATGGCATTCTAACCACATTATTGTCTCGTGACGCTACTAGCTTCGCTTGTTCGAGGGGCATCATTCGCAGTTCGCGGTATCGTTCCGCTGTTCGACCATAGTAGTGACACTAAAAAATAGTCCAGTCAGTTCAATACTAATATATCGTAGGATCTTCTCATTCATTTTAAAATGTAAATTCATCAGCTTCGAGTTTTGTGCTTATATTTTTCACTCATAACAAAGAAAAGTAATATTTGTTTATTGTCGATAATCTTGTTCTGGATGTAATTTCTATATTTGATACTATAAATATTTCGTATCAGAAGCTATGTTTCCAGCGCGGTATCATGTAGAGAGCGGTGTTAGATTGAGTTTAATGTACTTTAGAAGAAAAAGCCCCCAATCTACCAATTTTGCATTCCTTCTTTATAACACCGCTTCTACCTAGGATACTGCGTAGAAACCCATCTCTTTCCACTACTAGAAAAAAGAAGGAGTGTAAGAACTACTAACCGAGTCTCTTTTATAGTAATCATGTTCAATTGACGGGAATACCAGAGATATTTCCATAACCTCATCTAGACCCCACATATACTGGGTGGTATCATTCTTGTCGAAACCAGGCACCTAAAAAATCATGTCAATAAGACCAACTATTGCCTGGTTAGAAGATCTCGGAATGAATGGCCAAAACCCTACGCAAAAGAATTACACTTCAATTGTGTATAGTTGGCGGACTACTCGCTTGCAGTTATAGGTCTAATCAATTAAAATAGAGCATATCTTTGCTCTAGATTAACTCTAATTACTCTAATAAGCTCTAACAAATTTGCAATTTGTACCGTAACCTCTTGCAAACGATTAGTCCACCGATAATAACAGGTGTGATTGGTTTCAGTATTTTGTGCTAACCTGACAATGATGGTCTGGATCGTACATCATGTAAACAACGTTTAGATTGAACATTGCATGGGGAATCTGCTGTAGGGCGATTAACACGTAGATTGAGATCTGCCACCAGGAGCAGCCTCCGATTATATTCAGAATGCCTGCATAAGTATGGTTTAAAAATAACATTTACACACCTTTGAGAACTTTTAAACTTATTATCTCGTAGAGAAGGGGTGTTAGATTGAATTTAATGCACTCAAGAAAAAAATGCCCCCAATCTACCAATTTTGCATCTTTATAACACCGCGGCTTCATTAGATTCCTGATTGATGTTATGATATCGACTTGGTCCTCAAACTTATAGTTTATTCAATACTATGCAATCTGATACGGGAGAAAATTTTGAACGCATGTCATATGTTTTTGTGCTGGTACTGTGCACGAAACATTCAAGATTTTGGATCTTCAAATTCATTTTCCACCTACTTACCCTCAAAATCCACAGATTCCGTGAATTTTCTCTCTTTTTTGCTGTCTTCTTTGTACTTTTCCTGCATTCTCTGATGTTGTTCGCGGATCTCACGCGTCGAAAATGAGGCCTTGTGCTGTGGCGGCCTCCTGAAATTCGAAACTACTAGTTGTTAGAAAAGTTTGAAAATTGTTATTGTAACAATTTTGGAGAATAAGCTTGTTTGAAAAGGCAGATTGGTAAGGTTCCAACAATCTTGGTCTCAACCAGATTTAGGATTGTAACCAGCGGATACCACAAAACAAGTTCACGCCAGGTTTTGATAAAGGTTTATTTTTTTCAGATCGAACCAAATTCCAAAGCTAGTCTCAAAAACACTACGGTTAATACTCAAATTTAGGTGTTACTATAGTTTACGGCTAAATCTCATCTTTTGGGAAAAGGTAGATTGGCGAATGTGGACCGAAATTTACGATGGGTTGCGTACATTTGAAAAAAAGAAACTTGGATTTTTGTTTCACCTTTTATTCTTCTAACATAATTCTTAAAAAATCCTGTTGTGGATCTTATGATTTAACTATTTTGGACAAAATTCAATGAAATTTCCTTAGAAGAACTCATTTTTAAGATATTGGTGCAATTTTCAATTATCACTATTCTCGCTGGGGCTCAATATTCGCAGCGCTTTAATACGTGAAGTTTATTCGTAGACTATAGGTTTTTCAAGTAAACATTGTTCTATTTCTAGTAACAAAGCTAACTTTACACCGCACCTTAAGTAATGCAGGTCATTTAACTAATCATATGAAATTGTCAAAACACTTCATTTCATTAGTTTCGAATCCTATTAATTTTTCTAAATCCCTCAAAAAACTGCATATTCACTCGTATTCATTCAGTTTGAATGCACCCAAGTCAAGCAAACAACATTTTAGTATTAATGAAGACGTCAGGCTGTGGATGTCATATAAATTATTCACATATGTAGAAGGCGCGTGATTCGAATGGAAACTTACTTTAGAAAATTAAACAAACTTTAGTTCAGAAATAAGAAAGACATTCAAATCTTAGAAGGTGGTTATAGTCTGTTTTAAAACCTAGACTACAAGCACCGTTTGTGGTTAACGTGCCGCTATAACCGGCTTTATAAACGAAAGAGCAATTTGCCCGAGTAAAAATGCACTTTTCAACAGGAACCCCGTTATCGCGGCACGTTAACGGCAACCGGCGCTTGCAGTATAGTTTTTCAAACAGACTATACAATACAAAAACATTGAAAATCAGATGAAAATAAATGTTTTCGAAACTTTGCTAAGCGTAATACTATGGCCCATAGTCTATGGGGCCAGCAACTTAGGTCTATTCACAGTTATAATCAACGGCGCGGTATGATAGGGATGGAATCTTATTTAAACAAAAGAGGGCATCATTTTTAAGCCCTAAATAGCACCTCAACCAATACCATGATGCCCTATGGTCTGCAAACAAAATAACTCAAAGCGCGGTGGCATACAATGGCTTTTGCAATTGCGTATTTGTCTTTTTCTGGACTGATACAAAATAAAGCTAAACCAATAATATATTTTCAACGAAAAACATTGCACCATACAATGGAAGGTAGATATTGCCATAGAACGAGCGATTTGTGAAACTTTAAACAACACCGCTCCCGGCAACCTTTTTTTGTTACCGACTTTCCTTTTTAGGTTAGTAAGAAACTGAGCCAGACCTTTCTCATTTATCTAATAAATAAATATGAATAAACGTACCCGGCCATGCTGTTGGTAAATGACATATCACTCATATAAATACTGCTTCTTGGTGTCATATCTGGCATTTTATCATCATCATTGACAGCAGATGCCGATGATGCTATGCCACTATCGTGCTTGCTATTCCGATAGATCTGAAATCAAAACTAAAATAGAAGAATGCATGTTGTTTGCTAATTTTTGGTTAAAACAAGGCTTTGTTTCCTCAATATTGTATATTATAGTTTTATGGGATGTAGTCCTTCCCTCAAACTATAGTCTGAAGCAGCCGCTTGTTTACAGCACCGTAGCCTGCCATAGCATAGAAACGCCCGGGTGGGTGCCCGGGCAACAATTCTCAACTGCTCGGGGAGCCAAAAACTACCTGGGCGCCCATCCGGGCATTTCTATGCTAAAGCCACTGGATGGCAGCGGTGTTTTATGAAAATGAATGGAAAATTCGTGGATTTCTTAAAAAGTACCTTTATATTAATCATGATTCAGCCCTTTACACCTAGATCTTAATGCAGTCTATGTTTTGCAGATATTTGAATTCGTTACGAAGTGTTGAATTACCTGCGGTAAAGCCGTATCACTTATTGCAAACAGTGGAGCTAGTGATACCGGTGTTGGTTGACATGGTCCAATAAGAGCTGGTTCACTAAAACAAAAATATTAGTAGAACTACAAAATTTTAGTTTACCAAAGTTATTATAATAAATTTAAAAAAAGTAAAGATACCTGTATATTAACGGGCAATTGCCGAATTGTAGTGGTGATGGACTTCTGGGGGTATCGTCCACTGGCGAAGAGGGCTTGTGAGGTAATGTGCAGGAGTTCTACAAAATAAATTACTTTTAAGTTTCTGTTGTTGGATTATTTGTATTATGGTAAATCTGGGTTGTTAATCATGCTCAACAGTACAAGTTCTTAAGTTTTGAAGGTTAATTTAACAACCCTACGTAAAATACAAAGCAATAAATATGAAATACAACAAAAGACTTGCATAACTATGGTTCAATTTCTCACCTGTATTTCATTACTATTTGTGTTCATGTCCGAGTTGGACGCTGGCGTCAGCAGGCACTTTTTCTCGCTGTCCATGTCCTCTGATACCATATCTGAAAACAGAAAAATAATATTTTTTTTACATGACAGCTTTATAAATATTCAAGACATTACATCCACTGATATAGTCTATATCAAGACCTAGGTTTCCAGTGCGGTATCGCGAGCGGGGCGCTGTGTTAAACAATGATTGTACTTTTGGAAAAAAAACGCACTACGTCGACCATTCATTTTTTTTCATTTTACATTCATTTTATATAGCAATGCGTTCCTCTCGTCATACCGCGCCGGAAATCTAGGTCTTGAGATAGACTATATAATCTGCCTTTCAAAACTAAGGTTAGAGCCCGGGCTTCTCTTCGATTGAGAGGATATTTCATATTAGGATCTTAGGTTTAAAAACAGAATATACAAAAAGAGGCTTTTTTTAGCGGCCGGTGGGTAAAAAAAAATTCATTTTTTTTGCTTCAAGAAATTGAAGCAAATTACTGAGAAGGTCTAAACTAGTGTAAAACTTGGATGATATTTGTTTTTCAATCGGAGGTCTGTTATGGCTGAAACAATGGCTCAACTTCCTCCAGAACACTACGATCAAGAAAGTGAACTATCAATAAAAGTGATACAAATGATCTAGCGTTCGAACAAATAAAAAATTATATTCTATTCTATACCTGATGATATAAAAATAAACACTTCTAGAATAGCTAGCACTTTTATTGAACCTTTTTTGTAAATCAAAAACATATTAAATAAAGTTTTTGCTTTAAATGATCGTTGTTGTATTACTACTCTTTGGTTGATTTCTGAACATGAGTCCACTTCACGCACAGTGGCGCTCTAAGCGGGGGTGTCGATGATTAGTTGTTGTTCTTGTAAAGAGCGCGTTTCTTGAGGGGGATTGCCTCAACCAAAAGGTAAACTAACTTGCAAAATGTAAGAATAGTAGGCAAACACTTTGTTTTAATTGTAAATCAAAAGATTTCATAGTTCAGAATATATGTTAATTGTAAAAACTATGTTTGCTTATTCATATTTTGCTGGTCAAAGCAACTTCAACGTTAGCTTTATAAATAAAAACATTTGATTAGGAGGTTATTTTCGAGAAAGTTCAAAGCGTAAAAAGGAAGCAACAACAAACTGAAACCTTGGAAAAAAGTTTATATTCCTTAGAATACGGTTTTGAGAAACAAAATGTGTAGCACAACTATCGTCTACGTCAAACGCTATGTTTTCAGGGCAGTAAGCTGGTAAACAGCAGAGTTAAATATAAAAAATGTACTTTTGAAAAATTCTCTCGAAACACACATAATTTTCATTTAAGAACAAACAAAAGTAAACGTAAACCTTCAAGTTACAAAATTAAGCAGATAAAATTATAAATGAATCATTTGAAAATCGATATCACATGTTTTCGAAAATTATAAAAACAGTTATTGTTAGAATAACAATAGTGGGAGACTTTTCAAGAGAAATTTAATTTGAACGACGGCGACAGCGGATATTTTTGTCACCGCAGGTGGAACAAGAAAACGGAAAGAGAGAAATGTCTGTTACAGTAAGATACATTTAGATGATAATATATATTGACAGCTATAATAATGAAGAAAAAACAAAGAATAATTGTACATATAAGTTATAAATTATAAAATAAAAGTTATAAAGTGCTTTAAATAGTAGATACGGCGTGTTGTCTGCGTACGTTTACTGAAAACATGCGTATTTAGCCAAATTTGAAAGGAAATCACACCTAGACGTTGGGTTTTTAAGGTGTTCAACAATTTTTTTAATTGGCATCGTTACTTTTGAATTTGATTATACTAACGAATAGAATAGGTGTAGTCTATAACAAACAAAAGGCCACAGAGTGTGGTGATATATTGATAGGCTTCCGCAATTGCTTTTAATTTTGCCTGAGAACGAGCGAATTTGGAAACCTTAAACCGCATCACTCAATACAGTTTTTGTTGTTGTTATGGACTATAGACTATATGTTGTTTCTAGGTATTCTTATTCTCAAACAAATTACAAGAGTATAAGGAAACTTAAAATATCTATCGAGACTATAACATCGCCTTTATATTCATTTAGTGAAATTCAAAGGTAAAATCAAGTTGCCAATGAAATACATCATTTTACTGTTGAATACAGGAAATACTATTTAAAACATTTCGAGAACTCTCTCAGGCGGAAACTGCAAAAAAAGAACTTTTTTATAAAAGGTCGAATGTTTGATCGTCCTAGTTATACGTTTAAGAAAGATAAAATCACATTTTATTTTAGAAAAGCTTTTATAATACCTCAAATCCGTCTTATTCCAGTTAAATTGTGATTAAAATGATGTAATTTCGTAAAAATGCGTTGTCCATTAGTTTTGGCCGATATTGAGATGAGCTAATAGTGTTACAACAAGAGTGGACTAGAGAAATGGACAAAAATCATAAGAAACAAAAGAAATTCAGAGAAAAAAGAGTTTAGAAATATAGTTAGGACTGGATCACATAGGAATGTTTTGTTAAAAGGATTTTTCGAAAACTAGTTAGAAATGATTGTGAGTAGGATGCTAATGTTAGTAGTATTTCTTATTATTATTTCTCATTATTTAGATTTCAAACATTAATGTTCTAAACACAATTTATCAACAGTATAAGGATTGCAGACACGGATTAGCAAACTAAACTATCAATTGTATTTATAGTCAATAAACGCCCTACAGTATTAATAAGATGTAACCTGCAAAAGGTACAAATGAAAGCATTTCTCGTAAAAAGAGCGGCACTAGTAAAATATATTATATAATATACGAGAATTGATGTTATTACTATTGCAATTGAGAGAGGTGGTGTTTTATAAAAAATGAACTTTTGAAGAAAAGGCTCCCAATCCTCTTTTTCCACTGTTTTTATTCCACACCACTGTTCCACTGGATACTGCGTTGAGACCTATTTCTTGATACAGACTATATAGTCAGATTCAAAAGTCATAAGGCCGTATAATAAAAATTAGGTTATAGGAGTATTGCAATATTGTTTCTTTGTAAGGTAGTGCGAAAGCAGGCGCCGTGTTCAAAATGACGAAATACGCCCTTATTACTTTTGAATCTGACTATAACACAAAGATCACTCCACAATAGTACTTTAGTTAATTTATAGATCTGGCTTAAGGTCTTGCTACTTTACAATATCCTCCATACATCTTGTGATTACTCTTGTTTATAGTTTTACAATGATTATTATTCTAGATTATTATTATTGAGTTTTGCCAGCCGTGAGGGGTGTTTCCCGTAAATGCGCTCAGTTCAGGCGCACCCAATGTTTTGGCGTCGACACAGCCTGGAGAGCTCGAAAACATTTTTGTTCATTAGTGTTCAGAATATTCAATATAGGAAATAAGTCTTGTAATTGAAAAAAATAAAACTTATATTGCAGTCGAGTAGTTACACAGGGTTCCGAAGTATAATTAAAAGAAATGAACTAAAGAACAAACAGTCTACATCATCGGAGAATTGTTCGTATAGTAAAACCATAAACCGGTGAAACTGAATTCAGAAAAAATACACTTAAGAAACGACAGTTTTGTACTCTTATTTATATTGCTCATAACAAGTCTGATTTTGGTGGCGCCTCTGATCTCAAAGGGCACTTATTGTTAGCAATGTTTTTGGAATAGCTTGATAGGTTTAGCAATTTACAGTCCACAATATCAGCATAGTTGTACAAAAGAATATCGTCCAAATCCAAATTATCTTTCAAGATTGATGAAAAACAAGGTCTAGACGAAAATTAGATCCGTATAATATTATTCAAAGTCAAAAACGACGGATCTAATTATCAGTATTCCCTCAATCCAGATAATTTTTTTAAACGCATCACACTAACATTAAATGAAGCAACGATACATGTCTCAAATAATAGACTCAATCCCAAATATTCTCGAAAAAAAATCAATATCTAAATTGGGCTTTGCGGTTCTAGAACTGCTGGGGGACGAATGTTTTCCAAGAATCCCCCCGAGTTCAAACGAGTAGTGAGCTAGAGCTGAAGGGGGCAGCCCACAAGCTCGCTCTGTTGAGAGAGTCTAGACCACCAGAACGGCTTTTCTCATGTGAATTGGTCACAATGTCACACATGACCAGCTAAATTAGAACCTCATTTACGACCAGCCCAACGAAATGGCGAATGGTTATACGACTAATAAGATAATGTGCTCCTAAAGTTAAGCTAAAGGAATAGTATGATACAGATAGTCTGTATCAGAAGACCCCTATCGTTAGTTATAGCGGTTTTAGAGAACTTCACAATCACAACTTAGAAACCACCCAAGTTGAAGTTAGTACAAATGTTGGAAGCAATTTATGTACTTATTCACAACTTTAAGTGCTCCTTTGGAGATATTTTCCTCGGAAGTACTAATTTTCATTGAAAATAATAATATATATTTTCTGCCATCAGCTAAATTTGCGAATGTACTGCTACAAAATTGTACGGACAATACCATTTCATCATTTGCTAAGTAAATAAATCATAATTTAAACCCGCTTTTACGATCGAAACATTGAAATAGTACGGTACAGTAGGAACTGCCCTTTCAAAAATGTTAAGCACTCTGTTTCGGTGGAGTCAATATTTTGATGGGAAGAGTCCAGTTTTATAGAATTTCTAAGGAATATACTCAAGACATTAGATAAGTATTAATTCCATACAGGGCTGGGAATTTTCGGGTCGGTGCGAACCGAGGCCGAAAATTTGAGAAACGGGCTAGTCCTAGCCGGCCCGGCAGGCCTTTTCCCGCTTCAAACATTCAAATATTAATAAGTATCAGATGACTCTATGTACTTTACTATCACCGGGCGTTCCGCGGTATCAACTTATTTGCTTCCCAGTTATAATTAATCATTGCCTTTTTTAATTCTTCGAACTTTCTGACTCACCTTAGCTAGCTAAGATCAAAAATCATACAACGGTCATTGTTGATACTGAAAACAAAAGAAATGAGTCGAAGAAGCCAAGTTATAAAAGGAAAACAAAGTTATTGAAGCTTAACAATAATAAGATACGGTAATATCAATATAACAAAGATTAGGCTCGTCAGGGCTGC
This sequence comes from Phasmarhabditis papillosa, assembly GCA_034691345.1. Classification (NCBI taxonomy): domain Eukaryota; kingdom Metazoa; phylum Nematoda; class Chromadorea; order Rhabditida; family Rhabditidae; genus Pellioditis; species Pellioditis papillosa. The sequence goes on along the minus strand of JAQGAV010000939.1, from coordinate 2,117 downwards.
GCTGGGCCCCAGCATATCAAAATTTTCTGGGACCGGCCCTCATTTTTGCCACTCCTGTGGCTCTTCTAGTAATTTACAAAAAACAATCATCTAGAAAACTGCATTACAGGGGTTTGAATAAACTGCAAAAATTGTTATAACTTCATTTTATAGTCTGCATCAATATTAGGTTTTGGAATGTGAGAACTTATGCTATTTTCTCTTGTTTACAAGTTAATATGTATAGTATAAAAATAATAATACAATAATCTGGCCAATATATATTAACATCAAACCTAGATTCACAAGATTCTTTGGTGAACTCAAAGATTCAAAATGAACGAATCTACGAACTTTTGCAAGAAATATGAATCTCTGTTGACGTTTTTTCTAGACTTGAAGCATCTGTTTTCGCATCTATCCGCCTATCATATTTCACTATATTTCTGCTTTTGTCCGACTTTTAGATCGATCGCAAAATCAAAATATTTATGTTTTTTTCTATTCTGAAGTGTAGATAAATCCAAGAAGAATAGGAAAACATGCAATGGCTAGTGGATGTTTGTTTGTGTGGAAAACCCCGAAGCTACGTTGCGCCGGCCTAATAGGATGCGCGGTGTTGTAAATTTTGCCTTTAAAAGTTCCCTCGCTCTAAGAGAAGGAAAGCATTTTCCAGCGAATTTGAAGGCAAATTTTGCAACACCGCGCATCGTATGAGTCCCGCGCAGAGTACTCAAAATAAACAATAGTTGATGTTAGGTGATTAATTTTCAAACATTTTAAAAGTACGAAAATTTATTCCGCCGTCAGAATCCTTGTGAGGAAAAAGAAAAAAATCAAAACATACAGGAAAAATCTGTGAAATGGGTGGTTTTTTTCAAAAGTACATTCTTTTTTCTATAACACCGCTTCTACCGAGGATACTGGCCTGGAGTCCTAGCTATTGATGCAGACTATTTTTCTTCGTAATCTTATGATCGTTGCTAAATAACGTAGATATATTCGGAGAACGATTGAGAACAAATTCCTGAAAGTCGATCGAACGGTTATTTTGTAACTTGACGAATGCTAATAACCAGGTTTATAAGAAAGATTTTACGAAGAAAAAGAAAAATGATTCCGAAAATTCTGTATCTCTGGCTTATACAGAGAACGCATCCGCTAAACATGCTAAAAACATGCCGTGGCTGCTGGCCGTCTGTTTCTGTCTGCGAGCAGGAAAGCCCCCCTAAATTGCATTCCGAGATTGCCTCATTTCATGGGAAACGACTCGAAAATTGTTAGAAAAAGGAAAATGACGATTGTTTCACACGAAATCAAACACGATTGTTGTACAAATAGAGTTCATTTGAAGACTGAACAGTTGAAATGGAAGGATAGTATTTCAAAATCTATTTATAGTAGGGTAGTCGCAGAATGGAGTAGTCCTTTTCAAACTTGTTGTAGGAACCTAGGATTCAAGATCCAAGAAAAGACGGGGCTATAGCTTACGCTCGGCGGCTGGAAGAGCTATAGTCTTTTCCAAGATTAAAGAGTCCCTGCGTAGGTACCTGCGTATATTTGCGATTTTTCCACCGCGCCTGCCGGCAAAGTTCGCGCGCTGTCCTGGCAACTGCTCCTGGCGAAATATATTCTTAACACTGCCTCTTTAATATGGAAATCGACTATATACTTTACATAAAGTTTGCAGCTTAAGAAAAACTGATTTTGTTTTCAAAACATTTTAAAAATTTTCTGACGCTCAGTTACTTCACTGGAATAGGTTACAGACGACTTATCAGATAAGCGAATTCCAAAAAAGAGAAGAAAAATGGGTGCTAGCGCGAAAATAGAGAAACTGGGCGTTCCTTATAGCAGAGATCCGCTGAGATTGAGAAATTGAGACGAGTACTCTGTCTAATTCTAGTACACAGACTCTCTCGAATACATTTAGCAAAAGTTTTTAAAAGATGTTAAAAGTTTTGCAAACTAATTGATAATTCAATCACACTTCACAACGTTTTTAGATACAAATATGTGGTTTGCTGTTATTCGCACATATGTATATTATAGTTTGTTTCAGAAGTTAGGTTTCCAGCGCAGTATGCTGCGAAGGACCTGATGTCAAATAAGATAGGAAGAGCACACTTCTGAACTCC
>JAQGAV010000938.1:0-25261 GCA_034691345.1 Phasmarhabditis papillosa | reverse complement strand
TTGTAGGAAACATTTATCAAGTTGTAGGCACCGGCGCGGAAAATGTTCGCGCGGAAAATGCTCGCGCGGAAAATGCTCGGGCGGAAAATGCTCGCGCGGAAATCACCTAGAGCCGGTTATTATGAACTTAGAACCTAGTTCTAGTCAAACGTGATTAGTCGAGAAACAAGGCTGGCTCAAGCGTAATTCATAATTTTTGTAACAGCCAACAGCTAGACCTTTAAACGGACATAGACTACCCTTATTTTACCTCAAATATCGATTTATGCCCTCATTTCTTACCTGAATGCATTTGATTACACCGTTAACGGTGAGCGATGTTTCACAATTACGAATCCACAAGTTCTTTTCGTCAGAATACCAGTTTTCAAGAAAAGTATCGTCTAGCCAGGTCATATCAAAATAATCATAACTGCCACGATATTTGAATATCTTGTTCACTCGAAGTAACATCTGAAAAAGGATCGTCTTCAAAATACGGATAAGTTTCAAAATAAAAATAGAAATTCAATCTTTAAATTTCAACTTACCATTTCTGGGATCGGGATTGGATGATCAGTAGAAGAGAATTCATCCAATTGAAGTTTATTCAGAAAGGCTACCCACTTGTCCCTTGCATTCATTTCTAATTGGCAAAACTCCAACTTCAACCGCTTGAGTTTTCTGAAAATAATGTAATAAATAATAAAAGATGCTTATTAAAACTATTAAAAAAATACACATTTCAAGTAATTTGGTTGAGTTTTCGAGAGCGCTGCTTCGATGGGAAGGATTTGGAACCCGTAGATTTTGTATCCATGTTTTGGCCGGAATATTCTAACGTTAGAAATGAGCCATTAACAAAGATTCAGGAATGTTGAGGTACTATAGTCAGCGCCAAGACTAATGATGGAGTGTAAAGAATTCAATGCTCGTTTGAGCCCCTTTTGCGAGCACTGCGCCAGCATCTGGCGGCTACTCTCTGTTAAATATTGTACATTGCAAGTACGCGCGTTCAATTTGGCTGCAGGTGCGGTGTTACAAATGCTTAAAATACGCAAGTGACACTCCATTATTACTCTCGGCGTTGACTATAATATTATATTCACTTACAAGAAACATTTTCCTTCAAATAGCACGTTCGACAACTCAGTGTTTATATTAACCCTCGACAGCTTCAGATTTGTTAAGAGTCGTATCTAAAGTGGTCAATTATTGAAGAATCTGACAAAATACACCCACCTTACTCACAAAATGCAAGAATTTCTCATAGCTTTCAAAGCTTTTACAGTTTTCTGGACTATTTAAATACATATTACCTATGTATATCTTGAATTTTCCGCTAGTCGATACTTCGCCAATGCTAAAAAGTTAACGTAGTGCTTGACAGGATAAGCCATTCTGGCCACGCTGCAACAGGTTTCCGAAAGCCCGGCCCCGGTCACTTAAAGAATACTTTAACAAACTATTCCCGGCCTTAGATATGTTGTCTTCTACTGGTTTTCGTTTCTTTCAAATGGTGTTTGATATATGGTCGGCTGGCTCCTTTAGAGCCATAGTACAAATTTTTAGTACAAACTCAAGAATTGCTTCTCAATTTGAGTGTTCAATATTCGTAGAGCTAATGATTTGCTGCATATTCCAGAAAGAATCGGAATCGTTTTCGGTAACCCGGAATGCCACATGGTCGAGATGGGGTATGAGCCGGTCATATAGGGTAGAACAAATTGGCTGATGCTGATTACAAGGTTACTGTAAGGTACATGTTTTTACTCAACCTTGTGCTTACTGTTTTTAGGTTTTTGTAATTTTGTTGGAGAATATTTGTAATAGGTTATAGATTTGGGCGTTTTGACCCGTTTTACTCAAGCCGGCTTCGGGTTGAAACGGGTTTTCGCGTTTCGGGTTTAGCTCAAACCCGAATTTCAACCTCGAGCTCATTTTTATCGGGACGAGCTGCCCAAGTCTAAAAGGTTATAAACACTCACGTTAACACTTGAATATCCTCCTTATCTAACTCGTATCTTGTTATTATTTTATCAAAATGAGAATTCAATAAACGACATTCACAAATTGTTTTCTTCTTTGTTTTGGACAATATATTGACCAAAAGTTCGTTCGGAAGTCGATTGAGCATTCTTCGCCTGAAAGAGATTTTGTTAGGCATACAATAATTTAATAATAAGGTAAACGTTAAAAGAATGCTTGTTATGTATAATAATGTTTTATTGCTGACCTCTTGGCAAGACGCCGTATTTTAAAGTTGCTATTGGCAAATCATTCGTATCTATTAGAGTGGGGCACCTCAACCCGAAGAAACAAGCCCCAGGTTTCACAATTCGGGTTTGAGCTCAACCCGAAACGTGAAAACCGGTTTGGGAAAAAACGAGTCAGAACGCCCAACTCTAGTGTTGAGCAGATTGTTTTAATTATCTGGATCTTTACTAATCTTTCCCAGAGGCATCGGGAACAAAAAGTGTACGGTAGTTGTTTCTCCAATCCGCATTTCTCTCCGCCCGATAGTAAGTTTCGTGCAACCAAAAACTGAATGTTGGAAGGCAGCTGTCTTTACTCAGTAGATTCCGGAATGAATGTCCGAAACTCTGCCTCAAAAAAATCTACTATTAATATGATAGGAGTGATTCGGGAGAATATAAAACCATTTAAACGTAGGATCTTCGTGAACAATATGGTTTAAAATCTCACGAAGCTACTAAATTCCAATCCTGGTCTTTTTTTTTAAGTTTTAAATATTATCGGTAAACGCAAATGAGGCATAAATGTATTTCCTAATAACAACTGCCTTTTCACTTGTTTCAAGCATTAACTTTCAGCATATATTATCTTCAGTTTGAATTAGACTTAACGATTGAACAAAGTCCAATTTTGTGGTTTGTATATAACAACAATAAACAATACAAAAACAATTTCTACTTACTTTGAGCATTATTTTCCTCAGTCGTTATAGGAATCCCCAATTGGTATTAGTTATATACAAAATACAAAATATTTTCTAAAGCAATTACGAACCGATGCCACATGCTGCAGGTGGATTCTGCAAGTCAGTCGAGTCTGCTTTTCTGGTTGTTCTCAACAGAGGCGAAGCCAAGATTTATTCTACATGTTAATAATTACCATTCATGTTACTTGTGACTGATCTATCGCACGAGTCGACGATGGTCGATGGGCAAAAGATGTAGCAGAGTGGTATCCCAGAAGCAACACAAGGAGACTGGGAAGACAGGAGCTTCAATGCGCAGACGATCTCACCAAAGCAACAAAAGAAGTGCAGGCAAACGGATTGTCCTGGATGACTCTGGCAAGGACGAACCAACCGAAATGGCAAAAATAACCACTCAGCGGACTTGAGATCTCCCAAACTGTTATCAAACTGATTCTGAATAAAAATAATAATAATTATTATTATTATTGTTCTGAGTGTATACTTTGTTCGGTTTTGTTTACGCTTTAAAATCATTTGTTCACTGCTCGCAAAACATTACTACTATTAGAGCAACAGTCTTTACATCCCCGAAGATCTGATGCTGTGGTTCGACTCCCCGTATCTGCGGAAGGCTTCGCAAACCAGCAGTTTACTTTTCCAATGTTTCGTGCTAGAATTGTGTTGTATTTAGGATGGGCATTTGGTAAGGTTTTTGAAAAAAGAACAGTAAAACGGTAAACTGGTAATAAAGATATACCGGTAAAACGGTAACCGGCGTTTTACCGGTATACCAATTACCGAACCGTACCGTTTGCTCACCCTAGTTGTATTTCAGCTCTGCTATGCTTTATAAAATAAGTAAGTTCTCTTCCAATGATAACTACTGTAGTCGGTGGACTAATCGCTTGCAAGGGGTTACGGTACGAACTGCAAATTTATTAGATATTATTACAGTAATTAGAGCAAATCTGTGCTCTAATTCAAAATTGTTAGACCTTTAGCTGAGAGCAATTGGTCCGCCGACTATAAAATGATTTGTTGAAAGAGTAAATGTTTCAGCTATGCAGTTATAAACCGCAACTTAATTACTTTAGTCGTTCCCATGAAAGTTCTTCCAACAAATAATACAAACCTATATCAACAATAATATTATTGTTCTTTTTCTTTAAGTCTGTTGTTTTTACCTATTTCTTTACCTGGAATCATGTTGTATTCCTGTTATTCGACCAGCTGTTACCACTCCCATACAACATGTGTTACCACCTACACTTTCTTATATAACAATAATATCTGTGCTGGGAACTTCACGGGCCGGCCCGGCCGGGGCCGACCTTTTGGGAAGTCGGCCGTTGCCGAAAATTTGAGCAGCGGGCCGGCCTTTTCCCAGCCCTAAATACTATCTTTATTCCCAAAAGCTAAGATTCACTAAATGATAACATAAGGTTAATATGAATCCTGTAGAAAGTTCTTAAAAACTATTCTAGCTTGGCCTAAAATGCTTTGAATAATTGGGATGCAAGCTTGCCTAGGTAAAATTGGAAAAAGGGCTGCTGTAAATACTACACAGACGATTGTTTTATAGAATTGTGGAATTGAAAGTAACAGGGTCGCATTAGAAACTTGAGTTCAAATGGATTATCTATAAATTTATACTGTGATCTATTTTGATATATAAGTATACTTTCGGAAAATAAACAATATTATTATTATTATTATCTTAAAGCACATATTCCTTTGAATAATTTTAAACCTACATTACATAGCTTTTCACTGCTGAAAAACAGTATGATATTACTAACTATAAGATTGTGAAAACTGTCGTATACGTAGAAAGAAAACAGCATTAATTGTGTAACAATTTAAATGTTCTATTCGAACATAAATGAAACATTTCTTCCGGGGCGGCAGGAAAATTATGAAGAACCAATCTGTAAATACTTGATAGTTGTTTAAGTTAAGTTAAGTTCCACAAAGTAATCCAAGTGTTGAAAGAGAAGATAATAAGTTTAAATAATTTAACGATTACCAGTAAGATTACCAGTAAGATTACCAGTAAGATTACCAGTAAGATTACCAGTAAGATTACCAGTAAGATTACCAGTAAGATCAGTATGAGACAAAAACTTTAAACTTTAGTCAAAATTCATCTTTCTTCCTGGCTCTATAGTAACGGATTTCAAAGTAATTATTTTCCAGTAACACTCCACAATTATATTAGATGTCTTCAGCGATGGTTTCAGTCATTCATTCCGTAATATTCTGAGCAGAGACGGTTCCTTTCTAACATTCAGTCTTCGGGTGCACGAAACATGGGATAAATAAGCTGCTGGTTTCCCAAGCCTTCGGCAGCTACGGGGAGTCGAACCCACAGCCTCCGCTCCTCACGGATTCAGAGACCGCAGCTCTAACCACTAGGCTAAAGCACCCATAACACAGAGAACAGTAACAAACCAAAAGAGGTAGACTATCGCTGAAATAAAGCGATGATCTTGTGAAAGCTGCAGAACTAGTGGATAGAATCGGTGTGACGTGGCCACGAATTGCAAGATGTGAACCAAACCTATGGAAGAAAATGGTTGCCCAGCGCTGAAGGTGAAAAACATATATAATATAGGCTATATTATGATAAAAGCGATAGAGAAAATAAATTATTATTATTATTATTATGATTATTATAATCGTTGGAAGCTATTTGTTTATTTGATTGAGCAACGAGTAATGCTACTGATGAGATGATTTTCTACTGCAAACATCTCTATAGTCGACGGATGAATCGTTTGCAGAGTGTACTGTAGAATTTAGAAGGAGCGCGGAAATCGAAATAAAATGTACATGCAACCCATATAATTGTGCGCTCGCATTATAATAAATAGACCTTTAAACTACATGAGATTTGTCCGTAGACTATAAACGGATCTTCCTTGATCCCTTACAACCTCAAAATATCCCTTTCTTTTATATTCTTTGAGCATCTCTCTTTTCCCCCGTTGAAACATTTCCTTTTCGTATATTTTCTCTCTCTGTGGGGGTGAGCTGAACACTTGTGATCTACGGTTGTTTGAACAGCATGCGGGGATTTCACTTGGAAAGAAAGATAAATGAATGTTTAAAGATATATATTTAAATTATATTAAATATAAATACATTACAACAGAATAATCAGATGAATGAGCAAACTTTAAATTAGCTCTAGTCTAAAATCATGTTTAGATTTGGGAAAAATGAAAATAAACTTAATAAGGTATTGTCAATAATAAAAAAAAAGACTGCAGTGTTGTAGAAGGTTTCAAAAATCGCTCGTTCTGTGGCAAAATCAAACTTCCATTATAAGGTACGGTGCGCAATTTTTGTTTGTTGTCAGAGAAATATTATTATACTTCTTTTATTTTGTATCATGTCCAGAAAACACAACTACGCATTGCGAAAGCCTTTGTAAACCACCGCGCTCTGAGGTATTTTGTTTGTTATGGACTATATAAAATAGTCTGATTAACAAATATCATGGAGTACTCTTTGTGAATGTATGCGTAATTTTGCTCATTCTCTTTCACTTTAACTTTATATACTAGAGTAATTTGTTCTGAACCATTTTCAATAGGACAATTTTTGACTCTCCATAATTACTTACGCGCAGATTTAGATGAACTATTGAACACAATCAAAAATAGCTAATATATAGTAGAATGAAACATTTCCTTCGGCGCCTTCCAACGCTTCCGAAACTACATGTTGCAAACAACGGAAACGCGTCTATAATGAAAATGTACTCTAAATCAGATACTCTGAAACTTCTCTAAATATTAAAACTACCAAAAATACTAGCAGATAGTTCGCAAGAACTAAAAGAAATAAAAGAACTGGAGAATGGGGTCGCTCTGAATAGTTTATTTTCTATTCTGGAAGTGACAAAAGTGTCATATCTGGTCATAATGGGGACAGGTTGGTGCCAGGGGTTAGTAAGCTGGTGTCGACTCTTTCCAATACTCCTAATGGAACAAAGAATTGTCAATAACAGTGTAGCTTATGAAACTTATCTTACTGCGAATTAATACTATGAAAGTTCTCTACTTATTAAAAATCGTATATACCCTCAGTTTTTCCTGCAAAGTCATATTCTCCAGATTCAAATGACATTATTTGTTAACGTGTTTCGGTTAATCGTATTCCGGTAAAGCGAATGCTTCAGTGCAGTATTGATACTGTTGAAGAAATTTACGGACAGCACTTCCGTTTCGTAATCATCCTGAATTTTGTGAAACGATTACTGTATTACGAAATAGGACACAGTTGTGAGCTGTAGTGGAAATTTACGACATATATGTATCGGCTGGACCAGAGGGCGCCAAGTACGCTGACCTAGGTCAACCAACCCTTGGCATTAGTCATATTTCAACACTATGTGTTGCCTAAATGCACCACACTCTCTATTTTCGTATATTTTACAAAGTAATTAGAACAAAATAATAACAATATTAGTTAAAAGTTTGTAACTGAAAAATTTCTTTCGTTCTACCAATTGAGTTAGCTGTCTTAATCTTTGTTAAGGTGATTAGACTGCCGCGATAGATAAAGAAGAAAAATATTTGTGCTACGGAAAAACAGCTTAGCATGAATAACAACGTCAATACTTAATTGTTCCGATTATTCATTTTTAATATTGAACCGGTTTGAACTATATTGTCATGTAACATATTTCGAAATTAAAATAACTATTGAAACATTCACTTTTCGGGTTCTTCAACCGAGTTTCAGGCATTATACTTCATGGTGGACCAACGCTATTTGCTTCATACATAACTTAATATTTATTCTAATAAACGTTACATATTTAGATTTTGCAATATAAAAGAATTATTATTAAATTCATTAATTTTTATTATTATTAAATTCATTTAGAATCCCTTTTCATGGCCCTATTTATACAGCCCCATAGGGCTATTGTAGGCCTGGACACGTTCCCCTTCCGCCAATAGCAAAAACACCTCGGCGGTGTTCATAATTATTCGAATTACGCGCCAAATTGTAGAAATGTAGGCTAACCTACGTACTTCAAATGCTTCAAGGACACTCTTTTGAATACCTGCAGACTTTTGTGTAGTTTTATATTTCTCTATCCTAAAAAATGTGGAAATTTAACTAGTCTATGCACTGCAAAAGCAAAACTGCTGTATTTTGGCCAAGAAGTTTACAATCATAGTTATCCTTTTAAGGTTTTTTCTGTATCACTCGCAATACCCAATAATAGTAGATATTTTCAAGGCAGGGTTTCGGCCATTCATTCCGGAATCTTCTGAGCAGAGACAGCTCCTTTCTAACATTCAGTCTTCGGGTGCACGAAACTTGGGATAAATAAGCTTCTTGTTTCCAGAGCCTTCTGCAGCTACGGGGAGTCGAACCCACAGCCTCAGATCCTCACGGATTAAGAGATCGCTGCTCTAACCACTAGGCTAAAGCACCCGCGTTTAGCCCTAAATATAAACTAACCCGGGTATATGTTTTTTGATGGATTGCCTAAATACAAGGAACGCATTTTAATCGATAAATAATATAATTAGTTCCTTACGTACCAAATATTCTTGAGATCATCAAACACAGCTTAAAGTGGCCTTTGGCCAACTGAAAAGTTACGCACTTCAAAAGTTGCAAGCATTTTTCTTTTTTCTAAAAGTCCCCTTACCATTCGGCGCGCAGTTTATTTGAGTTTTGTGGAAAAAGAATGGCACTTATGCCTTTCATTTGCTCATAATCTGCTGTGTTTACAGAAATATTTTCGCGGTCCGCTGCGGGCGCTGGCGCGGCGATGCGCGAGCGGCTTTCAAGCGCAGATTCCCAGAATTCACAGTGCTCTGAAACAATTGGCAAACAATAATTACATTGTTCAAGCTGGTGCTTAAGCGAACGCTATGACGAAAAACATTAAATGATCATAATATAATATGATACGATATTGAATGGATTTTAAATCTGCGCTTAGTGGGCTAGGTACTAAAAACTAGAGTTTCGTCCTTGTACAGTCAGATTCAAGAGGAATAATGCAATGTATTATTTTCGTGTTTCATGCAATTTTGGGTATATTTTCGGATTTCGAAAACTTTCAGAGCCCTTTCGGCGAGATTTTCTTTTACACTCCATTATTACTCTCGGATCTTACTATATATTTAACTAATTGAAGTATATGGGCCCACTTTTTTAAATTGTTTAACTTAAAATACACTAATTTTATTGGAAAAAAGCAATAATTTCTCAATTCCAAAAAGTGTTCCTTACAAAATTCCCTAAAACATTTACTTTCATCGTCCTCTTCCAATCATATTCTCCACCTTTCAATTAATCATACCAAATCACAAGTTAAATCAAATGTTACATCTATTTCCTAATAACAGAACAAAACATTGCTTAGTCATGGCTAGACTGGTTTTTCTTATCAAAAGGCTGCTGCCATTTTGGGCCTTGTGGGTGTATTTTTAGTTCCGATGCGGCCGTGACTCATAGCTTACCCCCCCCCCCCCCACGCCGCCGCGCGGTCCATTCGAATCATCGATTTTAGTTTATTTCAATCAAAATAATTTCTATAACATCAATATATATATGATATGTACATCCTATAGATGACTAATATAAAATAATTGGAATATTTTCGGCCCTAATATTATGTGACACGATAATTATTCGAAGAATGCGCTGCGGATCGGGAGATATTTGAGATATAAAATGTTTCTCACAGAAACGACGATCGCAGCAATTAGATAATGACCTATTATCTGTTACAAATCATATATATATAAGAAGAGAACAGAATTACAATCGCATTATTATTATTATTATTATATATTTATATCGCTTAATGATATACTTACTAGATATACTCGGGCGCAAATGCTATACTGTTCGAATTTGCGAATTCAAATATTTGGTTTGAAATTATTTTTGTAAACGAAGAATGCAACAATATCATTATATTAAAAAAATATCAAAAACCCTTTAACTGCTAATAAGCACTATCCGATTGCCTAATAGTAAAAGTTTCAAAGTTTTGCTTCCGTTTAAACTTTCCCGTTTAGACAGTAGTGTCATAGCTTTCCCGAAAAAAACCCGACCAGTAATTTCCTTATAATTAAATAACTTTAACAAAATTCAAACTACTCTTCGAAAAACCATCGTTCATTTTCAAACAATCCTCCGCATTCCACAATCCTCGCTAACCTATCGACCACTTGTCGTCTAGTCCAGCTAGCTGCTGTGCGCGGTGGCCATAAATGGGCGGCTGGAGGGTGGTAAATTCAAATTTGGCGGGCATTCTCGCAGCACCGCCCGTTATGGAACCTTCCAGCGGTCGCTGACCGACGGCCGCGCGGGCCTACTTATGTACCTCGATTGGTGTTCTTCACTCAACCTCAGCTAGCCCAGTTATTTTTCATCTTTTCAATTTCCGCACATACCCTCTAGGCTAAAACTGACAAAAACAGAGCAATTTTGACTGAAACATTTCGCAATCGCCTTCAAAATTACTGCGTTTTACCAGTTTTGATTTGTGGTACAGACCTATTTTTTGTTTGATATTGTGCCGCCGCCAGTGTGGCGCATCTTTTTCATTTGCTTTCCCAGTGTATTTCTAGGAATTGTTGGGCGTTGAGGGGGCCCTACGCCTGTCGTAAGGGGGCGGGGCGATTCCAAGAAATCGCGGCGCGTTTATGCGTTGCCATATGTTTGTTTTTATCTACGGCATCGCAGTTGCTGCTCCAGCCCCCAAAACCATCTTCATATATAAGAGTGGAGGGGTGGACCGATAAGCCACCACATCGCCACATCCAACCAACGAGCTACCGGGCCTACTACTACTACCGAATAGTCAGCCTCAAAACATTGCTCATACTACTTATATTTTATGATTTCCGTTTCTGATTAGCACTATTATGGGTGATAAGCACACTTTCCTAGTAAAACAAATAAACGCGACTCTTATCTTTATACAGGTTTTATAAGGTTTTCTTAGTATTGGAAATCAAATAGCTTCTTAGTGTTTACGACTTTCTCTTTTACTTTGCGTTTGGAAAAGCAAATGTTTCAGCTTTTGATTTCTCGAAGCCTTTTCGACGTTTACTAATAGTAGACATCCTCGTTAACTTGTATTTTCTTAACCTACTTTTATATGATTTCACATATTTTACTAAACCTAAATGTTTCAGACTTAATAATGTGTGACGACGAGGTTGCCGCTCTTGTAGTAGACAATGGATCCGGTATGTGCAAGGCCGGTTTCGCCGGAGACGATGCTCCAAGAGCCGTCTTCCCTTCCATCGTCGGTCGCCCAAGACATCAAGGAGTCATGGTCGGTATGGGACAGAAGGACTCATATGTAGGAGACGAAGCCCAGTCCAAGAGAGGTATCGTAAACCCCAAACATGCACATCTTATTCTAATTAATTAGGTATCCTGACCCTCAAGTACCCAATTGAGCACGGAATCGTCACCAACTGGGACGATATGGAGAAGATCTGGCATCACACCTTCTACAATGAGCTCCGTGTTGCTCCAGAAGAGCACCCAGTACTCCTCACTGAGGCTCCTCTTAACCCCAAGGCCAACAGAGAAAAGATGACCCAGGTAAGGAATTAGAAGATTTTTAGCAAATTCTAGAAAAGTAAATGTTTCGGAAACATTCGTACGACCAGGACATTAATATAACTAATAGAGATGATCAAGGAAGACGTATAAAGTACTTGCCAAGTTTTGCAAAAAAAGTTTTACAATAGGGCATCTAGAATTTAAGAAGGTTTCAAACAAAACGTTTCTATATAAAGTAATAACTATATTCTATACAATTCTTTTATGCTGGACAATTTAGAAAGAATACACATCCTAATCCACAACTACAGTACCCCACTTGCAGATCATGTTCGAGACCTTCAACACCCCCGCCATGTACGTCGCCATCCAGGCCGTGCTCTCCCTCTACGCTTCCGGCCGTACCACCGGTGTCGTCCTCGACTCTGGAGATGGTGTCACCCACACCGTCCCAATCTACGAAGGTTATGCCCTTCCCCATGCCATTCTCCGTCTCGATTTGGCCGGACGTGATCTTACTGACTACCTCATGAAGATCCTCACTGAACGTGGTTACTCTTTCACCACCACCGGTAAGTAGGCTGAAACATTTGAAAAAACAATTAATATCTCTGAAAACCAAAGGAATTCGAGCTATCAATCCAGTTCTGAAGAGTAATCTTGCAAAATACTCGTAAATATCTATATTTTATTAAAATTACAACTTTTCATTAGAAAACATAGTTTATTGTATAATAAACAAAAATATATTGGCCGCAAGCAAATGTTTCGCACCTAAGCTTGAGCTCAACGAGTCAGTTACCATTAATATAAGTGTTTCATATAAAATAACTCAATAATTACTTTCAGCTGAGCGTGAAATCGTTCGTGACATCAAGGAGAAGCTCTGCTATGTCGCCCTCGACTTCGAGCAAGAAATGGCCACCGCCGCTTCCAGCTCCTCCCTCGAGAAGTCATACGAACTCCCTGACGGACAGGTCATCACCGTCGGAAACGAACGTTTCCGTTGCCCAGAAGCCATGTTCCAGGTATCGGAAACATTTCAATTCCACTAATTATATGCTCCTTTTAGCCCTCTTTCTTGGGTATGGAAACCGCTGGAATCCACGAGACCTCTTACAACTCCATCATGAAGTGCGATATTGATATCCGTAAGGATCTCTACGCTAACACCGTTCTTTCCGGAGGTACCACCATGTACCCTGGAATCGCCGACAGAATGCAGAAGGAAATCACCGCCCTCGCCCCAAGGTAAGCGCTTGAAACATTTCATTTATGGACAAGAGTTGGGCAATCCTACAACTTGCGCTTATCAACGCATAAAGCCTTCAGATACATCCTAATATAAGAAACCAGGTTTTAGAGAAGATTTGCAATTTTTACATTATTAATGTTTGTCAAAAGCCTATACGATTGTCCAGTACAATCCTAACTTAACTTCTACCAACATGCAACATTTACTCTCGCGCTTTTGAAAAGTTCATCTCAAGACATAGGTTTCAGGCGCGGTATCACGAGCGGGGCGCAGTGTTATCGAAAATGAATGTAAAATCAGTCGACATGGTGTTTTCTTCAAAAGTACATTTATTTTTCATAACACTGGGTCCCGCTCATGATACCGCGCTGGAATCCGAGGTATTGAGGTGGACTATAGCATAAATCAACAAGTTTCCAATTGAAACAACGAGTTTTCTTACAAAATCTAAATGTTTCACTTTCAGCACCATGAAGATCAAAATCATCGCTCCCCCAGAGCGCAAATACTCCGTCTGGATCGGAGGATCCATCTTGGCTTCCCTCTCTACCTTCCAACAAATGTGGATCTCCAAGCAAGAATACGACGAATCCGGCCCATCCATCGTCCACAGAAAGTGCTTCTAAACACTTGGCCACGAACAATATATTCTTGTATTTTTTTTTTACAAATTTCAAATGTTTCTATTACTATTACTTTTTACACCAGTTCAGACAAAAAGAATGCAATGCTCTGTCATTTACACTTCTTTCTCCTAATACTCGGGTTGTAATGAAGATTGCTTTAATATAATTAGAGTTTTTATTTGATTTAGGCTTTATAAGGGGAATATCTGAACGGCGGTATAGTCAGCTCCAAGTGTGATAATGGAGTGTTGATAAAGAATCTCATTCAAAATGGCTCCGAAAATTCCCAAAAAAAAACAACGAAAATTTACGCAGTATTCTCCAGAAATACGTAAGCAACACTCCATTATTACTCTGACTATAGAAAAGTATTGATTTTCTCTCAAAAGTTTGCCATTGAATGTAACGGGTGCTCTGAACGCCAACGAATTCGCGAAATGGAGGTCAAATGCAAATGTTTTAAACTATCAGATATGGGGATAACAATGAACAACTTTAGTTCTACTAGAATTGTTTCGGTTCATTCCAGATAGTTTCAAGATTGACTTACTTTCGATTTCACTTTCATTAGGAAAGATTGAAGTAAGGCAAGAACTCGGAGATAACAATAAGCTTACTGCTATAAGAAAGCGCTTATTTTTTAAACTGATTTATTAAAATACTTATTAATTTAAGAATTGATGTAAAATGATACAGTTTCAAATCAGTTACTATGGTTTCAAATTCTTGATGAACGGAACAAAATAAACTTATCCTGGTTTATGAATAGTTCCTTAGAAGATATTTCAATTGTGAAAAGGATGATATTATTATAAGGCTTTATCTTACATTACGCTGTACCTTTGTACTTTAAAAAGCTCATCGGAATATTAACTATAACCGTTTATATCATTATACAATTCTCTATAATTATAATAATATTCTTTCGGATTACAAATGTTCTTATTTTCCTGCTGGTGTCTAACTATGACATATGGTACATTACACCGTGTGTGCCGACAATATAATGTCATTATTGCGCAACCGTTTAGAATAATTTATTAAACTGCGAATGCACCAAATGAGCCGAATAAAATGTGAAGATATAGATATAAAATGAACTGTTATTAAAAGTTAATGCTATATTGGAAGTGAATTGGAAAGGGGTTCGGACAAATATAAAATCCTTTGAAGAATAGTTTTGAATATTAACGTCAATGAATCTGGGAGCTACCGGGTTTCTGTAATGTATAAGAAGTACCATGAAGAGATATTTGAATGTTTGCAAAACATCTTCGCGAGCCGGAAACCCACAGAATGGAAATAATTAATAGAAAAAAAATACATATATAGGAAAATTTTTCCTAAGTAATACCAACCAAGAGATTATATATCACTCTATTAAAATTATCATATTCTGAATATTACCTGTTTCAAATTGCAGTAGCTCGGCATAGAAATTTATTTTGCTGCGGTCGCGGAGATCATTTTTCGTTTCCCTCAACCAGGGGTGGCCAAAGTGGCAGGGCCGGGCCGACTTTTTGACCTCGAGCCCGACCACGGGCAGTGCAGGGCCGGCCACGATTTTCATACATTTCGAAAAACGCCCTTTCCGCTGGCGCCATTTTTACAGGCGCCCCTTTCGCAAAACAAAAACCTACGGAACAAAGTATATAAAACGACTGTACGAGCAAACACCTCTATTTGGTAACGGCTATATTGGATTCAGAGTATTTAGAACAACCTTGTTTACTCTAGAATAATACAAAATTATAATGTATTAGCACCTCGAAATGAATTAAGGCCATCCTCCGCGGCCCCAAGCGTAAATCAGCATAAGAGCCAGCAGTTGTTACTAAAGGAAGTGTTTCAAAAAGGTAGAAGGCGGCATTTCGGTATTAGCATCAATCTCTCATCGTCCCAACGCAAAAAGAACTTTCAAAATTAACGGAGAATATGAATGAGAATCAATGACTACATGTATTTTGAATATTAGTCTAATTACTACTATTAACAGTCTATGCAATGTTGTTTCGTCGGTAAGTTACTTTAGAATGTTGGCAAGCGTTTATATCTCCCGGAAGAGTTAGCGTCTTTTGTTAGTCACCAAATGGTGATTTCTGACAGTCCGCCATCCTTTGCTTCAAATAATTTCGAAACCTGTACATAGTATTATTATCCCATGTTTATAGAGTCCGATGGCCGTAAATCAAAGGTAGATATCCTTAAATCGAAGACCAATAAAATTACCGAAACTCAGTGATAAAGAAATCTACAGATAATTTATGATTCAAGTCTTGTTTCTGCACAATAAACATTTAACCCGAAGTGTTTATTATTATTATTATGTTTATATTAATTTGTTAAATCTAACACATTCCACATGTTTTCTGACAAACAACACGGTCTTCCGGTTTATAGAATGGATTTGTACAATAACCATTACCAGCCCAAGCCTCACATCTAAATAGACTATTGAAATTAGCGGGAAAGCAAGCAGGTCTTCAAGTAATAAAGAAGTTAATAATCTGTCTGATGTAAAAAGTCAATATATATAGTATTGTGACCCCCCCCGCCCAAAATTGGGCCCCGCCTCACAGCCAGGACGGTAGGTTACCTTTTCATACAAGCCGAAGAATTTTAAAATGTTCGAGCCGGCCCGGTCCATCTGAGAACTCCGTTCCTCATTATAACTCAACAGTTGCAAACCGTCTTACCTATGATCCTTATCCTCACATAATGTGCTTCCGCAGAAATTACAGGTCTTAGGACAGAAACTGGAACATTCTAATTACTTTAATGAATAATTCTTCAGATAGTTTAGGATAGTAGTTGCAAAAATGTATTTGTTCGTTCTTTACTCACGAGTTTAGTAAATCCTTGTACTCCGACTTTAGACAGAGAGATACATATTTAGTACAATCCGTGTTCGGGTCATCCTTACAAGAAGAGTCTGAAAGTAAATGTTTCGAAAGCGCTTAAATAATTTTAATTTCATAAAACGGTATTTATAGGGCTGGGAAAAGGCCGGCCTTTTTCTCAAATTTTCGGCCCCGGCCAAGCCGGCCCTGATCTATTTCACAATTTTTAGCGGATATTGTTCAAAAAAGTTAGTTTTCAGTGCTATTTTCTTTCATTAACAATAAATAATGCAACAATCTTTAACCATTTATGTTTATGAATACTATTATCAAAATAGTCACCTAAATCAGTCGACTTCTTCATAAAAAGTGTCCCTACGCTGGCCGACTTATTAAATTTTTTTTTGAATTTGGGAAACGGGCCGGCCCTGATTTTGTTCAAACTCAATATCAATATTAGAAGCAAACTGTTGTCAAGGGTATTTTGTGTTAAAGTAACCTCTAAATGTATGGTTTGTCACTTATAGTTTCCGTACCTGTCGTTGGTTTCACTGTCGTAGTTGGTGTATTACTACAGAAATTGCAAGTCTTCGGGCAGAACCTTGAAAAGATTAGTCAAAACATTATTTTGGTTAGGCTAGTTGGTGTATTACTCCTCTGTTTTTTGTATTGTCTTCACCCAGACTGTATTATAATCATTTTAGTTTTCAGAATCATTATAAAGAAGCTATATTTGAGAGTGTGAGAGCTACCGTAATCCTATAGGTAGAAAATCTATATAAAAGTATATTGAAAGTAATTATATAGTCTATACTAAACAAAAGACGTCAGAGCGCGGTGGTATACATAGGCTTCCGCAATTGCGTATTTGTCTTTTTCTGTACATGATACAAAATAAAACTAGTAAAACAATAAATTTTCCCCCAGAACGAGCAATTTTTGATTCATTAAACAACACCGCTCACTGCAGTCTGTTTTGTTAAGGACTATATCTCACGAGCTCAGTAGATCCTTGTATTCTGATTTTGTGCAGAGCGAGCTGTATCTTACACAGTCAGTATTCGGGTCATCTTTGCAAGAAGAATCTAGAAAGTAAATGTTTTAAAGGCGAGTAGATGATTTTAAATTCATAAAATGGTAGTATTAATTAAAACAAGGTCATAGTTTTCAGAGCCGTTTATCCGTTTTAAAATAAGGTAAAAGTTGTTGAAGAGAATGCTTATCGCAAACAGCATGGCTCTACAACATATTTATTGTAATAAGAAGTGATAATATGCGAGAGCCAGAACCTTTGATAGTCTATCTCAAGACCTTTGTTTCCAGCGCGGTATCACGAGTGGGGGCGCAGTGTTATATTAATTGAATGTAAAATCGGTCGATGTGGCGAGTTGTCTCCACAAGTACATTCTATTCTTATAAAACTGCTCCCCACTGGTCATACCACGCTGGAAACCTAGGTCTTGAGATTGACTATATAAGAAGCCGATCGCAACCAGTAATAACAAAAAGTCGATTAATATTTTGCAAAACAATAGAAGACATAACATTACAATGTACGAAATAGTATTCTATAAAAAGATATTTGAATCGTGATGTAGGATTGTGACATTGCAAGCAAACAAATTGTCGCCAAATTGTTAAAGTATATACTTTCTCTGTGTATAGTCAGCGGACATATCGCTTGTAAGGGGTTACGGTACAAACTGCAAAGTTATTAGAGTTTATTGAAGCAATTAGAGCAAATCTATGCTCTAATTTGAATTTATTAGACTTTTAGCTGCAAGAGATTAACCCGCCGACTATAGTAAGTTAAAGATTTGTCTGCTTTAATATCTTGAAATTGTATATCTTGTGATTATTTCCCTCTGATACCCAATACTTCAGTGTGAGGAAAAATAAATATCTTTATAACTTAGTAAAGGTTTTCTGTACCTGTAGTAACTCCGGGATTCATGGTCGTCGTCACTGCGGGATTCGGTCCGGCAGTTGGTTTCTGTGTTGTTGCTGGGGCTGTCTTTGTAGTAGCTGGTGGGGCTTTTGTGACTACTTCTAAATTGAACGTTATTTATAGATAGGGTGCACGGCGTATACCCAGTCCCCTTGGACAGTGTGCCAAATTTTTTGGTGACACGCCGCCAGAGTCCGTAATTTGTATTTGTCGTTTGAACTAATTGGTTAGATTTTTCTGTATTGCGAAGAAACATGAAAACTTAATACACACATTTAGCCAAAAACCAATTAATTCAAACGAATAACACAAATCACGGACTCTGGCGGCGTGCCAACACGAGATTTGGCACACTGTCCAAGGGGACAAAATTCGTGGGCCATGGATATGTCGTGCGTGTTTAGGGGATGGGCCGTTATTACGCGAATAAAAAAATGAACAGATAATTGGAACGTCATTGTGTATGTACTAGTTTGACTTAACTGAAATCACGGGAGAGCCCGATAAAACGTTATCCCTTTTTTGAAAGAAAAACGAAGGTATAAATTGTCAGTTTTTTTGTTTATTCTATATATGTTCGGAACTATTTGATTTTATATTTGCAAAAGAACTTAGAGGCTTTATTGTTTTGGGGCCTATAAATGTAAATGTTTCAAATTAGCATAACAAATTCATTATTTGGAGTCCTTTAGTATCAATCAGTTCTATCTCCCGTCTATATTATGTTAACTATTTATTTAGTAATATAGCTTTTACTTTGGTAATCGTGAATAACTTACCTCCAGCTTTAGTCGGTGCTGGTACACAGTATTCGCAGGTCATTTGGCATAGACTAAAACATACAAGTTATTATGTATAATCAACAATGAGCTAAGATATTTCCAGTTTTTAAAATTCACGTTCCTGACGACGTACTAAACTTAATTCAGAAAAAGGCGAGCTTACTTCCATACAGTTCTTCAGATTATCTTCTACTTAATTTTAGATTTTCGTTCATTTTTATATAAAAGACCTGCAACCTAGAGCGCGCCAGTCGAGGTTTTGGTCCAATAATTGGAAAATTGAAAAAATATGTGTATTTCATGAAAAATTTGATACCCTTAGGTAGGATATTTATAGATATTTGATACACTCAGGTAGGAAAAAACAGAATATAGGAGAATGAAAACTAGGAAAACCGAGTTTAGCCGACGCTTGGAGGTCTTTGCAGGCCTTGCCGCCGAAAAGTCAAAATTGGCTGTTGAACTACCGATTCTGATTTTTGTTTCTGCTAGATTCTGTTTTTGTGCATCAGGAGCATCCCATTTCTGTCAACTCACTCTTTTAACATATCCTCATATCCAGCATCGAAACACATATCCTTTAGATTTTTACATTTCGCCGGATCCTTATCCACGCAGTCTGCGCAGTCAACTGAAACATTTCGCAGTATTACAGACCTTCAAACATTTTCTACGTTTTTAACGTTTAATTTAGCTTTCACTCCAATTTTAGAAGAAAACTATATATAAATAACCACTTGTTTTAAATGTTTCAAAAATAACAAAATGATTTGAGATATAGTAGGTAAGACCAATTGCAACTTTACAGAGAAGAATGAGTCGTGAAGATGGGGTTGTGAAACGTATGTTTATGGTTGGTAAGATTGTATTTGAACCAAAGTTTTCTTTTAAAAGATATTTTGTTTCCAAGAGAATCAAACTAACCTCTGCTAAAGTAAACTGTAACCAGCGCCAATAAGAAAAGTATTCTAAACATATATGTCTGTAGCAAAACCCTATAATGTAGCTTTGTTGAAATAGAATGAAAGGTTTATGAAGTCAATTATAAAGCCTCCGTGTTCACGACCAGCTGCGGCGGCGGAAAATTTCCGCTGCGTTTTCAGCAGAGGTTGTGAACACTACTTAACTGATATGAGACGATAGACAAATTAAAGACTATAACATACAATGAGAAAGTATAGCGCAATTTGAAATGAGTAACTTTCGAGGTTCCAAAACGTTTGCTCTTTGAAAAAGTTAAAGAATACCAACGAAAAGTAAAAAAATAGAAAATGGCATTTAATATCGATAATTTCAGTTGCAATGCAGAATCTTCCAAAAACTGGCCTTTTCTTAAAGAACACTGTTTCCAAATCTTTGAAACATTCACTTTTATTCTGGTCAATAGCCTAACGTCTTCTAAATCAAACTGTAACCACAAACCATATGAATGGAAGGTTTAAGAAGTCAATCATTAAAGAAAAGAGATAAGAAAATTAAAATATTGTTGATATGTAGAGATAATATAACTATCGGCTAAAGAATAAAGAATAGAGAAATTGTTATATGAGTAACTTTACAGGTTTTCCTTAGTGTTTTCTCTTTCCAAAAGTAAAGAATAAGTAGATTAAGCAACAAAAAAAAATGAATTCTAAGTTAGGTTCTGACTATTAAAATGCTACTACTGTCATGTACCACCGAATGGCATCCCAGGAACAGCACAAGGAGAATTGGAAAGCAATAACTTCAATGGTCTGATGAACTCAACAAAACAACAAGAAATCTTCAAGCAAATGGATTTTCATGGATGACTTTGGCAAGAGTGAACCAACAAGCATGGCAGAAATGTACTACCTAGCGTACCTAAGATATCACAAATCTATACGTTAATGGAAATAAATTATTAACCATTATTATTATTATCAACTGTGATGTGATATTGATTAATTTAACTATCCGTTCTACAAATGGAAAACTGGGCTCGTCATAATGAACATTACTTCTAAATGTTTGAAACATTAACTTTTATGCAATTACGCGAGCGGAACCTGAAATTGCTAGTTTCTCTTCATTTCTTATGTCTCAGGCGAAACTTTATTTTAATACTAATAGACACGGATGTAATACTCTTGAATCCGACTATATCCTACACATTTGTGTATAGACAAAAGCCTAAAATTTGGCTTCTTTGATAAAGAAAAGAATGATTAACTAGTCAATTACAAAGCCACAGATAACAAAATTGAAATGTTACTGATAAGAAGAGATAATATAACTAAAGACTATAGAATACAAAGAAGGCAATTGCATAGAATATAGTATTAAGTAGATAATAAGAAACAATTGGAAGTGGGTAATATTTAAAGAATACATATCTGTTTGTGACTTTTCTGAACTTTACAAAAAGTAAAGTACTATAAAATGAAGATATTTATGATTATTTGAAGGTATACTCTTTTGTCGGAGCTTGGCTTCCATCGGAGTCTTAAGTGGCAGCGGTGCTACATAAAATGGATAAAATATGCGGTTGATCCGTCAAATGAGAATATAGATTATTCAGAAATCATGATCTTTACTATTTCTTTGTTAGTCTGGTTAGTAGCCTTAGGGTACAATTCCATACAGGCAAGTTTCCATGTAAAAGTTTAACAAAGCAGAATTGGATAAATGAAATATTAAACTCTTAAAACTTGAGAAACAGTTTAAATATAATAGGCTACATTTTTATATGATTTTATTTAGAGGATGGGGACGCCAGTGACTAATCTTTCCCGGAAGATTGTCATTTCCAACTGTTTGAAACATTTACTTATATGCCGTACTGACCTTCGGCCTTGCTACATTAATTGACTAGCTTATTTAACCAGGCTGCGAACAGCTTTACAGCAATAAAACAAACAAAAACGCTGGATAGAAGAGCAAAAACTGGAGATTCTGCAATTTTGATCGCTGAAATTTATAAAGACTAGAGTCTAACAGAGTTGAATCTATATTTGCAATACGGAATGTTTTGTATATAAGCAGGGAGCGAAAAGGAAGTTTGGCTTTCATCGGTAAAAGTAGTTATAACCGTTTTAAAGGATACCAAAAATTTACTATTATACAAGAGAAAACAGCCCTCGTCTTCTGCATTTGACTGTATCTGCATATTCAGAAGGGGCGTGGTGGCCCAGTGGTTAGAAGCTTCGCCTCATAAGCTATAAGTCGATGGTTCGAATCACCCCCAAAGAAAGAATTCTTACAAACTTGTTCTGATTCGCCGCCTCAACTCGCTGGGTGCTGTGCTATGAAGTCCCACTTCTTATGGTTCCCTCGTCTCACTTCTTCGCTTTTTACTGTTCAGACGTGCTCAAAGCGGCAAAAGGGAAATGTTTCTCAAATACATTAACAAATCTTTAAATTTGTAACTTAATGAAGCTTGCTTTATACCCGATACATTTAAATAGTTTGTACAGAATAAACATAATATATTATAATTCGCAGAAACTTGTAAAACAATGAAACTGCCTTAACAAACCTTAAAATAGGTAATGCTGATGTTCGAGCCTTACAAACGAATGACCATTTTAAAGGCAATTATTGTAATTAAAGATAAGGAAATTCAAATGTTACTGATATGGAGAGATAGCTGTTAAAGAATATAGTAAAGAAAGAATAGATCAATTGTTAAATGAGTAACTTTATATGTTTTCTGAATGATTGCTAAGAGTAAATTCGCGAGTACTTTAGCCTAGTGGTTAGAGCAGAGGTTTCTGAATCCATGAGGATCTGAGGCTGTGGGTTCGACTCCCCGTAGCTGCAGAAGGCTTGGGAAACCAGCAGCTTATTTATCCCATGTTTCCTGCCTCCGAAGATTGAATGTTAGAAAGGAGCCGTCTCTGCTCAGAAGATTCCGGAACGAATGTCTGAAATCCTGCACCGAAAAATATACTATTATTGTTGTACGAGTAATACAGGAAATATATTAGCTTAAATAGTTAAATTTCAAAAGATAATAGTAACGTATATTTAAGTTTATGTGGTTCTAGAGTATCATAGAATACGTAAAGTTACAGTCGCTTTCAAGTCATTCTAGCGTTTGGATCAGCTTTATATATATTTTCTACTTCATTCTTGTATTATGTTTATTTTTACAATTGCCTTTTTAATCAGGGAAACAAGCGTTATTTCTAAATTGTTTCTTGATTCCGTCTCATTTATGACAATAACGTCATTTTTTGAGTGGGGCGGAAGTTTCCGTATTTTCTTCCACAAATCCCAAAAGAGTTGGACATATTTTTAGATAAGCTTAAAGTTTTGCAAACATTTGTGTGTGACATAGTGAGTAGCTGTTTTCGGTAAAATATGGTTACTACTAACCTCATATCTAACAAATCTCAGCTATTTCTAGCATTTATAGTCTGTATCAGGAGTTAGGTTCCCTGCAAAGTATCCCACGGCTCGCCGCCCCACAAGACACCGGGACAGAGCAATTTCAAATTGTAAAATCTTAATGCTCATATCCTGACTTATTTTGTTAAACAATTCATGTTAATTTCAATATCATTGGAAAGGCCATAGCTCAATCTGTGCAACTGAGTTTTTTCGAATGATTTCGTTAAAGTTTTCCAGAGAAAAATGAACTTTAGTTTTAAAATAAGAGCACAGTCCTTTAAACCCACTGTCTCCGTTGGCGAGCCGTGGATATCCTGGATAGCTTTTTATATATCACCGACTGTCCCTAGGCTACTGCGCTGGAGAACCAGCTGTTGATTCAGATGATATTTAAATATATATATATATATATATATATATATATATATATCATTATTATTACAAGCCAGGAAGTTAAATCTATAGACCGCTTGTAATGCTCTTTATTGCTCCAAATGAACCATTGTTTTTCGACTTACTTTTTCGATAATGTCTATATTTTTCAGTTTAAATTACATGTAACGTTTGTATTTGGTGGAACAATAGAAAGAAGTTTTCGTTTTCATTTACATCCTAACAAGATACTTACTCAGATATGAAAACCAATATACTGCGGGAATTTCGCATAGATAATCATTTCTATGAGAAAAAACAATTTATTAACCGAAAACAATTTTGCAAAACCATAGAACCATAGAAGACCAAAACTGTTTCTGAATAATCTAAAATGGTTTGAAAGGATGTTTGATTCTTTTTTCTTTGATTCTTTCTTGAAAGGTAAAAATTCTCATTTCTCTTCTTGAATTTCTTGAATTTCTTTCTTGAAAGGTAAAAATTCTCATATCTTTGAAAAACTATATTCAATGTAACTTAGGCAGTATATATAGTCTGCATCAAGAGATAGGTCTTCAGCGCAGTATATGTATTATTGAAACGACCGTGTGAGTGCCCGGGCAGACTAAAAACTGCCGGGCACCCATCGGGGCGTTTCTATACTTCGGCCACAGAGCTTGACCAGTATATATATATATCCATATCCTAAAATAACCACACACTTTTATCAAATCTAAGAATCTATAAAACGAGCTAGACTTTAATAGAAGACTTTGCAGTTAGGGCAATATTACGAATTATGCTCTATTGCTACATTTTGTTTATATAGTTGTAGCCAAAAATACTTTCATGCAACGACTTTGCACAAAACATTTTTGCATTCTGTGAAATGATAATATTGCTTTGGTGATGTCTAGAAACATGTTTATTTATACACTATAAGATCAATTTATTAAACTTACTAATGTATAAATTGTATTATTACTGTAGTTTATAGAAAGATCCAGTACTTATTATCTTTATTATTTTTGTCTTTTGCTCGAATTTGGTACTTCTTCCCCATCTAACTAAAAATCCCGCTACGCACTAATATTTCTTCGTTCTAATTTGAAACATTTATCCTTGTAACGAGCAGAGCATTCTGAGTTCGCTAATATTGATGTGAGTAAGCTTTTCAAGGTTTATCTTCTAAGAAAAGTTTAAGCTTATTTTACTCTAGAGCGTAGTGAACCGGTGGTTAGAATGCTTCATAAGCTTCATAAGGGTTCGATGGTTCATTTATTATTTTTAGTCATTGTACATTGTATACAAAAAGGAGATTTGCAATACCTTATGGTCCCAATCTCCTTCCGGAAAACGCAAGTTAATCAGCAATTCTTTCTTTCAAATCACAGATAAAATTCTCCATACCCTAGGTTCAAAATTCTCTTCTCGTTACACCGTTCCTAAAGTACCTTCGCATCACATCTTTGCCCTTAGTATAGTAAGATTCAAAACTAATGAGGCCGTGTATTCTGCGTATTTCGTTATTTTTAACACTGCGCCTGCTTGCATTCTACGCGCGCGATATCAGCAGATTGCAAATTTGCTTTCGCTC
>JAQGAV010000937.1:0-25269 GCA_034691345.1 Phasmarhabditis papillosa | reverse complement strand
AATAAGTTGTCAAAAAATGTCATTTTCTGTCAAAAATAATAACAAAAAGCAAACCCGGGCCGGCCCGGGCCGGCCCGACGAATGTCGAGCCCTGGCCCGGGCTTTGCACATGTTTTTGAAACATCGGCCCGGGCCGGCCCGTACTTTTGCCAGCCCTGGGCCAGCCTAATGAGGCCGTCTACATAAAACTGGTCAATTATCCCGCTAACCATTATCACCAAGTATCCTCCTATTTTCTATAGAATATCTATGAATCGTACGATCTATGGATGAACAAACTATCTCTATAAAAATAGGCTCTGGTATCCAGAGTCTCAGTTTTATTCAAGGATATTACGATTTCGGTCGAAATTTGGTGTTGAATTGGTGCGCGAAATGTAGAAATATAACGAGGCGCCTCCTTCAATACTACCTATAAAACTATATATACATATATGTATAAAATACTTCAAACTACGTCAATATATGCATATATACATGTAGAAACACTTGTGGGCACTTGTTGTTTTCAAAAAAATTGATGTTTTGGATTTTCTGGTTACTTGGGAGATAATGGTTAGCAAATATTCACATTTCTGGCTAGTCCTTGAAAATGAAGTGTACGAAGTTGGTTTTCAAACAACTGTGACATCTGCTATTGACAAATCATAACTGCTGATGCTGCAGGGATGGGATCTTGTTTAAAACGGTAAGGGAAATATTTGTGAAGAAAATCTTCGTGATGAGACTAAACTACGCCTTAATATAGCTAAACTTAAACGAATGTGTAGTTTTAAATATAACAAGACACAAGTGATATTTAGGCACTGGAACCCTTTGTAGTCTGTCCACAACATGTTTAACCCATCGTTTAGGCGAAGTGCCAAAAGAAGCGAGTGTGCTTTTGTTGCCGAAACTGTGCCCAAAAACAGTAATCATTCCCTAAAATTTACAATACCTAAAAAATGCGCGAATTTTCATGCAAAAGAGTACAAAAGTAGTAAGATGTGCAGGTTGTTGCTCATCAGGTTTTCGTTGTAAGAGTTTTTTCTTAACTGACAGAAAATGACTGTTTCAACATGTGTGTGTCCCGGGTTCTAAAATTTGTAACGGGCTTATGCCGGACAGAGTTAATTGAGAGATACTAAGAATTCAATATTATCATTACCACATAGGCTCTAAGATGAAGTATTAAAAAAAATCGCTGAAAACTGTTTTGAAAAATTCCTTAAAATGAAAGTGACTCGGTCTCAGCACTGACTTGAAGACATATTTCTAATAAAAATCTTCATTTCATTTAGCTAAAATAAGTTTTGCATCTATCCCAGAGGTGCTTCTGAACATTCGACGCTAGTTACTTCTCTCGTCATATAGAACCACTTTCCATCTCTGCAGACTAGAGCAGCTTCAGTCACCTAAAAATACCATCTTGAATGTGCAGGGCCGGGCCGGGCATTCTGGCAAATCGTTTGAAACGGCCTAGCCGAGGCTAGTTTCTCCGTCCATTTCTTACCTAAATAAGTCTATTTTGAAAGTTACCTAGTTCAATTTGAAAATGTCCGTCCCTAGTGTTCAATATTACAGGGTTGGGGATCTAGCCGGGCCGAGAAATTTTGATAGGAAAGCCAACCCGGGCCAGCCCTGGGATCGGGCTTTTTCGGGAACAGGCCCAATCCCAGTAAGTCATTGCAAAGTACAAGGAACACACTACGACATGGTTATGATCATTTATCCATACTTGTTTTTTACCCTACTTTCTTTTACCCGTACAAACGGTATATTTTAGTTCAAATAGGTTAAGTTAAACTGGATTACGTGGTCAACTGGAGTTAGATTATATTATACTAATTAATATAGACCGCAACTATTTCTTCTTTAAATTTTATTCATACTCCTTAACCAACCTCTTGCATATTCATATTTTCTATGGGACCTCCTTGTCCTACATTGAATTGCATAAATGACACGAAGCCAGGCGTTACAGCATCACAAATTGCAGTTAATTTAGAGCAACCTGTCACCGGATCTGCCGGCTCTACCCTGAAATAACAATAGTTACTGATTTGTTAAAACCTGAGGCCGTATCCATGGAGACAGGAAAACTTTCCCCCGTTTCAATGCATACGGCCTCAGGTGTTTGTATTGGGCCTATATATTGGTACCGATGGGTTAGCCAATAACTAATGAGTGCTTAATGATAGAATCTACTAACCTGAACATCGCGTCAATAGACTCCGGATTACCATTTGCTGGTTGGAAAGTTATTTGCCCAGTATTGCAGGAAGTACAAGCTGAAAGGCGTTATATATGTAGTTTTTGAGGTACTCATTCGATTCTCCTATGTGGAGTAAGGTCAGGCCTGGCGTGAAAGGGTCGTTTAAATTTTCCCAGTTGACGGATAATGACCCAGCCCTGAGTAAGATGCCAGCAACAATTACTGCGAGCTTTGGTTAGAGAAACAACTTGTATTCTTGGATTTATTTAAAGTCAAACTCACAAGCTGCTAGAGTGGTTGTCGTCGTAGTTGCCACGGTCGTAGTTGTGGTGACTCTCTAAAACAAACGACTAAACAAAATCGACTAAAGTCAAGATGTTGGAATTGGTCATCAGAATCCGATCCCCTCCCCCCCTCACGCCACAAGATTGTTTGGTTTGATTAACAGCCCAATTACCAAAATTCCCACGTTTTCTCATAAATATATTTTTCTTACCCCAGCAGTGGTAGTGGTAGTTCTTGTAGCTGCCGTTGTTGTGACCGGGGATACTGTAGTTCCACCTGGGACCGTCGCCATACAACAATAAACAGATGGGAATATACAATATAGCAGAACCCACATTCAGTTAACGGTAGACCAAAAAACTTCAGGATAAAAGTTTGTGCTATCTAAATTATACAATTAGGTTATAAAGAAATATCCCGACACGAAAGCAGACTTGAGTCAGGATGATGAAGAGTTACAAGGTGTTGGAAATTAACGGGCCAGTGCGGGCCACAGACCAAGTTTTCTGAAATCGGTCCGGGCCAAGAAATTTTGACCTCAGACCCCTTGGTGTGACTGTAAATACGGAGAAGTCAGTTGAAGGACTTTAAGGAAAGATCAAAATGTGCGCAGTGAGCGAGTTGATTGTATTTCGAGGCAAAAAGCTAATTCGGAAAATTATGTTAGAGCTATCCTAGTCAAAGTCGAATATATGCCAGCTTAAACATTAGCGGGAAAATCCAGAATAGCTGCTCCGATATAGCTTTCAATATCCGACGACCCGGGTGAAAACGGGCCGGCCTGGGTGTCTGACTTATTCTAAACTTTTAGACTTGCAAGAGACATTTAAGGAAAAGACATTAAAAGTTTTAGACCAAGTATTACAATGATCGCTCCTCATAGTTTGGTAGCATATAGAGGAATACCAGGAAACTAGTAAAAAATATTGACATGATGTCGGGAGTGGCGCCGGCCCGTAAAGCCAGTAACATCGTAAAGGAACATATGGGACTAACAGAGATCAAAACTAGGGGAAACAGAACTATTTGAACTGAGTATTTTTGCAATCGATTTGAAAATAGTTGTCGCCAGCTCTGACAGTCCCAAAAAAAGAAACCCGATTTGACGCTTCTGTAGATTAGGTTAAGAATGGACATACTGTACATCCTTTATGAACTACAGTTTCATTTAGTCTAATCCAGTTCACGTGAGACTGGATTCATAAGTCAGCGTCTCCTATTTAGCCATTTATATATTTAACAATACAATGACCGGCGCTGACGCACTTCAAACATTTTAACGCGCGGTAATTAGTAGCGAACTGTTTGAACCAAAAGAACGAAAATTAGGAAGCCGAAGTTGATGTTTGGCCCTTTAAGAAATTAGCTGCAACTAGATACGTCATTGTTTGCAACATTATGTGCTCCCGATGTCTCCATATCTTCAGTAGAGTTTCCCGAAAAACAACTTGTTGTTAGTAATAATGTGACAAATAACAAATCTACAAGCTTATATATTATTCCAAAAATAAGATTCCCGATGGAGGAAAACGTTCTCAGCCAAGGGTGTTGAAAATGAAGTTTTAACTCTCCGATAACACAAGTGCGATTTGTAACAGTGCTTGACCCCAAATCTTCTATGGACCCAACTTGATCCCTCAGTCTTCAACCAATAAAACAAATATAAAATGAGACATTTTATGTTACATAAATATACCCGTATTATAATACAAATAACAGACTAATTAAAAAAGTCAAAATAAATAAAACATATATGTACATATTATTAGAAAATCATGCAAATATTAAATGGGTATTTTAAATACCTCTGAGGCGTGGTTGAATCTGTTGTTGAGACTGATCATGGGGTGGGGGATGCCGCATTGGCATTCCCCTCATCGGTGGAGGAAACCGACTAGAGGATGGTATTGACAGTCGGTACAGTTTATGGGCCTCCATTTCCTGTCGCAGCAGAGACATCAAAACGAACTCAGTGGAGAAAATAGCTGAAATGGAAGTACATGAATTTATTGGCAAAGTTCTACATTGGCAAAGTATTGGCAAATCCAATTTTAATTTGGCATTGGCAAAGTATTGGCAAATCCAATTTTAATTTGGCATTGGCAAAGTATTGGCAAATCCAATTTTAATTTGCACTCTGATTGATGAGACGAATTTTTATGATGCAAAAACTTACGGAAACCAGTATCCACGAGATACTCCAGCTGTTTAAGGTCCGCGTCGCAGCTAATAATTACATATAATGCATCAGTTTCAATACATCTGACTGAAAGATTTCCATAACAAATGAGAGAAATATATTAACGTACTCAATTCAGCAGGGTTAGGTCGTTCCTCGTCAATTCTACCACCAGCCTGAGTGATAAGATGAGCTAAAAGTGTTCGAGACGGATCAACTGAGCGAGTTACATAGAAGGTAACATCCTATAACAAATCATAAATATTCGAAAAACAAGCGGAATGGATTACCTCAAATACAGGCTTATTTCGGGCACGAAGTACACTTCGTTTGCAATTGTATCCGAGGCTTTTTTCAGAATCCTCATCTCTTAAGAAATAATCCAGAGTATCTGAATGGAAATATATTTAAGTTGTAAAAACAGATACCTACCCATGAACTGTTTGTTCTTATATCCATGTTCAATCCAAGCTGGCTTTACAATGTTTCTACCTAGAACAATCGCCTCAAGTAGCTTGGCAGTCCTGCATCCATGAATTGAAACGAGATGAGTGCAGTCGGCAACGTTGTCAACTTCAATGCCACCCAAGAACCGAAGTTTCTGTGAAATATAGTAAAGATTGATCAACTGAATAAAGATACCTTGGATAAATTTTCGCGAATGTCATCTTCAATGCCATTGAAGGCAACAAACACCGAAACATTTGGATCTTGTTTCGGACGTTCCTGCTCCATCCTACTGATTTCCTCATATGTAGGCTCAGCAGACAGAGACCCACTATAAACACTCTCAATAAGAGCATGAAAATAAAACAAACCGCAGATGCCGATTAAGGAATAAAGAAGGATCGTTTTCGTATTGTTCTTTTATAGTTATCGCTCGACCCCATTGCTCTTGAGTAAAACGAACCGGTGACGTCCAAGCGGCTTAAACTAATAATATTTAGTGTTCAATACAATATTACTTACACATAAATGCTTTATATGCTTCACACATCATTTCAAGATTATAGGGGCCACTAATAACATCCAAGCATGGAGCTCCGACCTAAATCAAAAATTTGATGAGCGAGGTAGAAGCATAAAACTACCTGATATCGAACATTCTCAAATTCTTCTCTTTCCGAAGGTCGTATTCCAGCATATAGTTCAGCTAACCAGAGAAAATTGACGACAGGAATATTCCATTCTCTTGCTTTTTCCACCTTTTCCACACCAGTTCTGAAGATAGAAAAATTAAATATTTAACCAATGAGAACTAACGTTTTAGCAATTAGCACAGAGTTGTGCCTACTTAGGTAAGGAGTCATCTTAGCACCTGTACTTTCAATAACCCATTTAAGGGAAGCTCTTTCAGCCTCGTCGTATCCAGAGACAGAAAAATACTAAAATGAAGATATATCATAGCAATGTTTATAGGTCGTACCTTTCCAGAATAAGGGCGGAAATCGTTCGGAAAGCAAGATGGGAGATGCGACAATTTTGAAGGTGGATCCATCTGTTTCTTCTGGAGCACGTCATGGAGCCAGTGAAGAGTGACTATTCGCTTCCGCTCATTCATGGCATATGGCACCAAGTCACTGGGGCTGAATCGCACTATTGGAATTTCGGCGGGTCCATTTGGAACAAATCGAGGTGGTCGGCTGGATTGCAGGGGAACCGTTAAGAATGGTGCGACTCGGTAATTATCCACTATGCAATGTGTTAGAACGGGGTTCCTATCCGAAAAGGTTTTTGGGCCAAATTCTACATCTCCACCACGGATTTTACAGGCTTGTGATACGTTCAACAAGTCAGTCTGTAACTAAATAGGATACAAGTTATTAACACCAGAATGCAAACCTTATCGGTGTTGAAGCGCTCGATATCGAAAATCTGCAGAACACATCCAGTTAGACAAATTTCGGGATTTGCTTAATTTAGAGAATAAAAAATAGTATTTGCAATTGTCAACTTACGAACTCCTCCATTTGGTTCATAGCCATAGAAAGTTGAAGCAACAGGTGTCGGTGGCATTCTCATAGGCTGGTGTGCAACCATTTCATTACCTATATTATGAATGTTTTCAGGTGATGTTTTGCGAAAAAACCTGGTCGAATTAATCCTGGTTGTGGTCCAGATAACGGTTGCTGTCCAGGTGACATCAGAGGCGGACTTCTCATGTCGGAATGATTTTGGAAATGAGGGGAAGGCGTTGGTTGAGGGAAACGTGATCCTGTGAAGCGAATAGTTCATAAAAGAGTTTCAATGAATAAATCATACCATTTGGAGTGAACTGAGGTTGCGGTGTTTGCGGAGTTGTTGGCTGAGGAGCACTTGCAAAACCTGAATAATCTCCATAAATATCAAATCAAGAAACATTGAAATCCCAATATTACATTTACCGCACAAGTAGCACTAACACGATAATATTCCACTAAGCTTTATAGCCAAACCGACCTTGATGTTGGTTTGACATTGATCCTTGCGGAGAAATATACTGTCTCATTGGTTGATTCATCTGAATTTACATTTCAGCATCTTTTGATAGTTAAAATTACCGGCTGTCTTTGTTGATAAATCGGCTGATTTGGATATTGCTGTGGCGGAAACTGTTGAGGAGGACCCTGGCCATTGGGATATTGTGAATATGGTGATGAAGGTGGCACGCTCACTGGCTGAGAACCTTGTGGGTAAGCAACGGACTGAGGTCGAGGAACACCGCCAGGAGTGTTTCCCTACAAACAAGAGCAGTAAGAAAAATAAAGTACACTCGAAATTACCTGAGAACCTGGAGGACGTGGAGGAAACTGATTATTTCCCGGTGCTCCTGGTTGTGAAGGCATTGGTTGTCCAGCTGCGTAACCTAGAAATAAACAACAAATATCACATAATAATGATCAATTACCTTGTCCTGGAGGGTAGGGCACTCTCTGCATCATCACACGTTGAGGTTGCTGACCAGCCATCATCTGATTTTGGCGAGCAAAGTTCTGTTGTTGCATCATCTAGAAGAAATGAACACGATATATGTACTAGTTGAACAATCTTACTTGTTGCTGTTGGGCCCATTGTTGTTGTTGCTGATAATTGAACTGTTGCTGATTTGGATGCATCTGCCCTTGCGCCATTCCTTGTTGCTGCATCATCTGAACAAGTTATAGTATTTGTGAAACGATGAACGCAATCGTATTATATTTACCTATTGGAAAATGTAGCTATTTTGTAAAATCGACAATACTCTATGTTTCCGATGGTTTGTATGAGATTAACCACGTTATACTTTCTTCGCACATTCAAAGTTGGTCCATTGAATTAAATTTGTGAAGCAGCGCTTTGTACTCAGGTTTTGAGGGAAAAACAAATGTACATTCACCAATTCAATAATGCAACGGTATACCTGTGCTTGTTGCATTCTCTGCTGGTTGAATGCTTCTTCACTTCCATTTTGTTGATTTTGCATTTGAGGAGGTACTGGAGTTCCACTATGCGACGCTAAACATAATATAATAAGTAAACATAACAAAATAAAGTTCAATAATACCTGGACTCTGATGAGGTTGTTGGGAGAATTGTGAATGAGCCTGTTGAAAATCAGGACCAGAAAATTGAAGACCGCCAGGAGTTGACGGGTGCTGGATACTCTGAGGAGTCATTGGCTGTCCGCCAGAAAGAGCCGGGCTACCCATTGGAAGACCTGCAGAATTAAAATAAACATTCTAGTTTGAAAACAGGCGTTCAGAAGGTCGAAGCAATCATAAATATTGAACATTATTATTTGACCACATTCCCAGATTTACCGTGCAAAAGTAAGTTTGGTAATTTAACAAACGGGTTTGAATGAATTCAGCTGATCTATTTTTAAAATATCTGCATTACCAAATGGTAAAAGTTCACCAGACCATGTAGTTTGTTATTGACAAGTATGTATGAATTAGTTGGTCAACTGCCAAACAAGGGTTGAGAAAAAAGGCCTTATATTTGATTCCAATTGTTGTATTCATTGAGCATAACTTAATATTTACCTTGATGCATCTGAATTTGTCCAGAAGGGTTTATCCCTGGTGTTCCCGAGTGTGAAGGCGACCTCTCCATCGCTGAAATATATATTTAATTATGTCGACAACATGTAAGGTTTGGACCACATTGAGTGAGGGTCCCGCTGGTGCGCCTGCGTCTCTCACCTACAGCCCAATCGTCTGACTCTATTGTGATCAAATGGTCCGACACTCACAATAAATATAGTCAATTATTTTTGTTCGCAAGGTATCATCATCAAAATTAACAAAATAATTGTGAACTGAATTAATGGAATATTTAAGTAAACCGACACGCGCAATAGCACATCATTCAAAAATAAACTCACGGAAAAATTTACACGCCGTGCCATTCTCAACACGACTGTCGGATCGGATCTAAAAAGGAAAATAAGGCAGATATAAAATATGAAACCTACTTGATAGTCTTCTTGATTAGTTAGATAGGAACTGAGTTTCTGCTGGTGCAGACCAACTTGATCTACAACCATGTTTGTGATCTTGGACGGATCAAGAAGCCCCAGTGGACTGCCTACAGCTTCTTGTCCCGGAGAACCTTCGTTCATCCTGAATTGTATAATGAACAGCAAAACAAGAAGAATAGATGATCAAGGTAACGAATGAAAACGACGTCTATGCGGAACAAGAAAAAAGAGAAATCATTTATAGATATATAACAAAATAACAAATTGAAAAATTAAGGTGCGAGATGTTTATCTCATCTTTGCTTCGATTTCAGGCATTAGAGACTTTATCTTGTCGAACTGATCTCTACTTAAGCTGATGCCTTTCTTACCAGGTTTCATCTCTCCAGAAGCCTAACACAAAACTGAGTCATCGGGAAACAGGACAATTTACCTTATCCCTATAGTATTCACGGATATCCACAAGAGTCTTTCCTTTGAAGCTACTGACAGTAACATAGCGCATACTTCCAATTTCAATCATCTGAAACAGCCGTCCATATAAGAATAATTATCATTGACTACCTCGTCGCCGTTCGAATTCTTTACTATGTTTGCCTTTGTGCCCTCTTTCTTTACGGGATTTCTGTCTACAACACCTTCATCGGATGATGAACCGGAGTCTTTTCTGGAACGCTTCTGAAATGAACAGCTATGACGAGTGTACGCTATTTAATGAATACCTTATCTTCTTTGTGTTTCTTCTCTTTGCGCTCTTTTTTCACTGGGGTTCTCTCATCTCCTGAAGTTTCCTCTCTGGGACGCTTCTGAAATAAAAGAAGTTCGGCAAGTAGACAAATATTAAGTACGTACCTTGTCTTTCTTGGCCTTCTTCTCCTTATGATGTTTAACTGGACGTTCATCTTCGGATGCTGAAGAAGCCATTCTGAATGTGATAATAACATAGTGACAGTCAAATTATAGAATTGAGAGAAGCATACAACTGACTGAGGGAATGCGGAGCCGAATTCGGCTGCCGGTGCACCTAGCAACCGGCGGGGTGCAGTCTTGCATTACGTCACGAAAACAGATTACTCCGTTCTACTAATCGGGCACACCCTGAGGAATAAAGGATCATTATCTCAGGAAAGAGGAGGAGACTAGAAATATTAGGTTGACGATAAGGATCTCCTCGACTTCGATTCATGGATAGATAACGTAGTGAAAATTCAGCATTCTAGCCACCCAAACGCAAAATCTACGTCGTCACTGCATTTCAAGCCAAAACACATCTATTATTACTATCTATTATATTGCCATTTGCCGTCGACTATATTTTAAACCGAAAATGTGACGCTGTAATTTTTTTCCGAATTATTTTTGGTTTGAAAATTCCGTTCGAATACCTCCAGGTGAAAATATAGGCATGTCGTGTCGTAAAAAGATTAGCTGAATTGGCTTCGGATGAATAGATTTTGCCATTTTTGATTTTTCTCGCATTATATAGTCACAATCTGTTTCATGACAATTTATGTAAATCCACATTGCTTACATTATCTGTTAAACCTGTTTAAAGCAGTCTTTCCCTGCCATGCATTCATAGAAGATTGTTTTTCTACATCAACTTTGCTAGACTGAACTCATCGTCGATCGATATATATTTTTACATATGCTCTTGAGCTCAACTTAGTGGCCTCTTGGTGCGTCCGTCCCCTTTTCTCCCGCTAAAAGTGTACATCATCCCATAGCATCAGGCGACAGCGGTGGGCGTGTTTACTTTTCGCTTTCCTTTAGTCATCGATGAAATTTTATTTGAAAAATTTATGTGATAATTCGGTTTACATTTACCATTGCATTCCTCCAGTTTGATACTGATTTTCTTATGTTCAGCGATGATATAATAGTTATTTTTTTGCCTTCAATTGTCTCTCTATTGTTTTGTGTAATGGTAATGATTTATTTGTTATTACCTGTGTTTTGTTCCCTTTTCATTGATTGTTCACCAGTCCAATTGTTACGCATGTACTCTTTACTCGATTATAGTTGGCGAATTTCAATCGCGGTGAAATCACTTTCATTACGCTCCAGTTTCAATACTTTTCGCGACTATTATTTTTGATCAAACATTTTTAGTTTCAGGAGATTAAACCTCATCATATCATGTATATAGAAAATGCCGAACCGTCTACATCAACAGAAAAACCATTTCATTTTTTAACTGTAGATAATAACACGCAAGTCGGGATAAACAGTAAGTTGAAATATTATTTACTTCGGTCATATCTGAATTTAGATGGAGCTGAATTGTCGCCTCCAGATTTTACCGCCATGTTCTCCAAAGATATTATTATGCCACTGATATTTTATGTGATGATTTGGTACTCTATAAATGTAGTCGTAACGATGAAGTGTTGGACTACATGGCAGGAGGGAATCAAAAGAAAACGATTGATCAACCTCACTACCTCCCTTATTCATTCATCCGTAAGTTTATTTTCTCGTTTTATTTTTCAACTACTACGAACTGCTTTTGAATCGAAATTTATGCTCTTCGTTTAGGTATCTGGTCTGTACTTGCTCGTATTTTTTATTCGGAATACTCGTTTGATGTTTGAACATCCTCTTCATTACTACAACTATGGGGATTCACAGATCGTCCTACTCTCCATTGCCTATTTCTTCTACGACGCTTTCGATCTCATGGTTAACGACAAGTACGTTTCGGCATCATTTACTCTATTTGCTTCATCTTTTCTTTATATTTATTTCCCAATTTTCGTTTATTTTCTTATGAATATTTTTAGAATTTCGATTGCCACAGGTGTTTTGTTATTCCACCATTCCGCTTCCATATTCGTTCTTTCATCTGCCATTGCATCGAAGAAATTTTTACTCTATGCTTATTGGGCTCTCCTCATGGAGGTTTGTGTTTATTTTATCGTTTTCAGTCAGGAACCTTTGTTTATTTCAGATGTCTTCAATATTCCTCCATTCACGGTCCATTCTCCATACGAGTAAACTATCGCAAACTTCCATGATCACCATCGCAAGCATTGTCAAATATCTGAACCTCATTACTTTCATTATATTCCGCTTCGGAAATCAGACGTTCTTGTTTGGATGGGCATGGGTCAATTGGAATCAGATGCACACGTGAGTCTTTTATATTGTGTTGCGAGTGGGTGTTATTTTTCTTTTTTTTCCTCGATTAGTTTATTAATTCTTTTATCGTCAACCAATTCATGGGATTTTTATCTCTATCACGCCATTTGGGCATTTATTGGCGCTTTCTTATTGCATTCTTTTCAGATTTTATCTATGGGTTGCATTTTTCGGCGGCGGATCCTTCCTTCTTATCAATATTGGCCTTTTCATGCGTATCTTGCACAGTGATGGATTCTTACTCGGTTCCGTTGTGCAACCGGATAAGTTGGACGCGTTATTGGATGACAATGATTTCGATACGCACAGTGTTGAACAAAAAGAACTTCTATTATAGTTGTCATAATATTGTAATCATTTAATATTGTTAAATTGGTCTCGAAGGCGATGTATAAAGTTTTGATCTTTTATTTTGTTGTAGCATTTTCCTATATTGAGTTTAAGATTCGGTAAAAAAAGGGGGTTGTAGTAGAAGAGGATTCCAGTTTGAAATTTTCTCAGGATTTGGTTGGCTCAGAGTTGCCAAAATGGCCTTAGGTCTAAGAACCATTTGCCATTGAAACCTTGGCCTGAGAACGTTGAGAAATGTAGGCCGGTCTGGCTACCCTGTGTTGTAGAGTTGGGCGTTTGGGTTCGTTTTCAAAAACGAGCTTGTTCGAGCTTTAGTGGATAACTGTTCTTACAGAGCTCAGATTAGGCTGAAACTTTCTGACAATATGGAACATGTATCAACACATATACTACATAACAATTAGCGAAAAAGCTTGAGCTCGTTTTTAAAAACGAGCTCAAGCTTTTTTGAGCTTTAGTGAATAACTAACGTTCTACTGGTTGAATCAAGCTAATTTTTGGATATTATATGTACACAGGCTTAGCTTGTTTAATCAATTTCCAGCCGGTTTGATTTGGTAAGAACCAGGGATGGGCCGGGCCGATAGCCAAATTTATCTCGGTCCTGACCGCTTCGGCCCTACTTTCCAGCTACAGTCAATACATTTTCCAAGAAATTCAATACCCAAAATCTAAATTTTCTAATTAACACATCTAATGTTATTTTCTTGTATAGTTCGACTACCCAAGTATTGGAAAACACTTTTTGTCTTTATTCTCAACATTTTTACTAATAACATGTGTATTTTTGTAATGTATGAAAACCTTTTTCGGGCCGAGGCCGGGCCCGAAGTCAAAAAGTCGGCCCGGCCCCCACTTTTGCCACTCCTGGTAAAAAGAATATTGTGCGACTTTTTTATAAACATGTAACGTGCTTGAGGGGGAAGACCTACTGGGAATCTTGACTATGGTCACTCTTGAATTCGTCGAATAGCGGAAATGTTTTTATCCTGTAAGAAGTTGATAATCCTTTGCTGCTGTTTGCAGAATCCCCCTGTGATAAGCTGCGAACTATTCGTAGAATAATCTCTGATTCGCATCTTATATTCTCGTTTAACCTTACCTTTACAAGGTTTTTATTCAATTTTCACCTGTGTCGTCAAAGTTTTCATTAATTATGAGTAGAATCGCGTGTGGACGGCCCATAAGCCCCCACATACACAGAAATGTTCATTTCAACCACTTTATTTAGCCAAAATGGTAGGTTCTACCTTTTATATACAGTTTTTAAAGATGTTCCTTCAATAGAAGCCAAATTTTATATTGACATTCCACATATTTCCGTTTGAGAGATGATGTGCTTTGTTAAATTACTCACTTGCGCTAGTGAGTCATTTGAAAATATCACTGCTGGCTGTGGGCAACTGTTGTCATAAATTTAGTCTAGGGCAAAAAACGACATAAGGCATTGAGTGATTCTTAGCTGGTCTTGGCAAAATGAACTGAAAAACTTAGGCCCCGTGTGAGCTTAAAATTGATACAACCTATTGTCAAACAGTTATTTGAAGCGATATTTGGCAGACTTTGGTGGCCAGGTATCTGGGGGACCACGGGGGACCAAGGTTCTGAGGGACCGAAAAAATGAAAAATTTAAAAAAAACCTGAAGTCAAGGATAAACAGAGTGGGTGGCTAACGTTAAACAAGCGTGGCATGGGTTCCTAAGCCTAATAAATATTTTTTCGATTAAATTACTTTTGCTACAGCACTTTTTTTGAAATTTGGATTTTTTTCGGTCCCCCAGATACCTGGTCAACTGTTAGCATAATATTTGAAATCCAAATGGAGAAGCTGAATGTAATCTTTGGCATGCATTTTATTTTGCGTTTCTTCGTGACAGAACCTCTCGTTTTGGAAAAGGACTAGTTAAAAAGGAGAAGATCAGATTATTTGATACTTCGGAAAATTTGAGCAATTCAGATTGGCTGGACGCACATATGCATTGGAATGTTGATAACTCGAAAGTATGGACTAGATATATGGAATCAAATAAAGTAAGGAAAGTTTAATAAAGGAATACACAACTTATTGACCTTTTGATTGAAAGTCTGTACCTCAAGAGATTTCGAAAGGACCCAAAACGAATATATTTTGCTTTATAAAAGGCTTTTATTCATTTCAAAAGCTACTGTCTTTGGTTCAAATCGTAGCAATTTCGGTCGCAGTGAACTTTAGTACTCGAGAGGGCTTTTCCAGAAACCGACCCACAAAGATTAAGCTGTTTATGAAAAATACAGATCATATTTACTTCAGACGAAAATCTGGCTTCACAGAAGAAACAGAGTTCGAAACGCAGACGTATTATGACGATACAGAAACAATGAGAATATTCAGAACGGCAGCTGGAGTATTAGGTAAACCATCTACAAAATACGGAACTCCCTGGCATCGGAACCGGTAAAAAATAAAACATTATTGAACTGAAAATTTTGCAATAACCTTTAAATAGTATCGTTATCGCCAGTTTAGTTTTCTTGTAATCCTGAGAATAGTCATTCTATAGTTATTTATAAGTTTATGGCCTGACATGTGGCCCGTCGAGGAGTTTCTCTTCCCAGTAGCACTTTTGTAAAAGAAATCCAATGCCGCGAAATGAAATCAACTAGAATTTAGCTATTTATCTATCTTTAGAAGATAAATATAGATTTTGAATTTTCTATCTTTTGTAAGCAGAACAACAAAATTCGATTCCGGCCCTTGCCCGGGCCCATTTTCCTTTAAGACTGGCCCGTGCCGGGCTTTCCACAGCCCCCTTGTACGCTATTTTTCTAGGTCTTTCGGTAGACGATATGTGGGAAATGTATGGTGAATTTCTTATAACATGGGCCTGTGAAACTGGCTGGCAGAAGATGTTAGCCTGTATGGCCAATAATCTACAGGTAAATAAGGGAACTAGTATAGTCGGTGGACCAATCGCTTGCAAAGGGTTACGGTACGAATTGCTATTTTTCTAGACATTATTAGAGTACTTAGAGCAAATTTAGAGCAAAGATATGCTCTATGTTTAACAAAGATATGCTCTATGTTTAATTTATTAGACCTTTAACTGCTAGCGATTAGTCCGCCTAATCTAATTATCTATCTATCTAACTCTATCCAACTCTATCCCGGACTCTGTTCTATCGAATCTCACCGTTCATTTTTCTAACACTCCTTAAGATACTATACTGGAAACATAGCTGAGCGAGTTTTGCTTTATCTGAACTACCTGGGCCGTGTGTCCTCTGCCTGCCCAGTACAAGATTTTCACTTCAAATGTTCTCGGCAAATATGATCGTGTTCCAATGTTTTCGAACTCGCCTACATTTTAAAACGTATAATCTATTTCAAACAGTATCCTGTTAATCAGCGGTGTTATATAAAATGAATGGAGGATCGGTGGATTGGGAACCTTTTCTTGAAAACTACATTCACACCGTTTTTTCCAAGATACTGCTTGGAAACCTTTACCTTGAATCAGGCAACTGACTATATATATTCACATCTACCTTAGTTTTAGTGGTAATAACAACACTGTTCGAGTTATTTTTACTTTTTTCCATAGTAAATTCCATAATCTCTGCTCTACTTTAACCATATCTCCCAAACAGTTGTGAATTGTTTTTAAACCTCCTATCGTTTGAAAATCAAACCTTCTAAATAGCTGCTATTTTTTATAAACAAGTTATTGAAACCCTAACACGCTATTAGTTTCTGTTTTTATCACAGAAATCTTTTCGCCTTACTTATTCTATAAGGTGGCTTTAGCAATATGGTCTAACTAGTCGGCCGTATATTATGAGTAAATAAAATTGATGTAGGATGCCGTGGAATAATTAATAAACAACCCTAGAGACGAGTAGACACACTCAAATACACATGAAAACTATAGGAAAATAGAAGTTACTACAAAATATAAAAAAGGTTTAACAGACTTTGCAGCGGCCCGGGCCGGCTGGAAATTATTGGACCCTTTCTCGGCGGGGGCCCCGGGCAGACTTTTGCGTACTCTGGGTTTAATGAAAGGCTCCCTTTCCCTTTGAATCAAAAAATTACCTTAAAACTAGGTTCTTGCGGAAAGGCCCGTTCCCTTTGTTCGGCACCGTGCCAAAACTCAACACTAGTCAAAGCATCGTTCTATCAATCATCTAACCTTTCAAACTCCATTTTCCTTCTAGTTTTGATAAATACGCCACCCTCTCATAAAAATACGCATTTACACGAACCCTCTATTCTTGAAGAACACAAAAGATTAAATAGTTACGTGACATGGATACGCATAGTTTTCGTAGTCCGGGATTTTGTAAAGTTTTCATTCGAAGGAAGACTGATAGAATAGAATAGAATACTTTTATTGTATATCAAAAACATGAAACATGAATGAAAATTAGACTTTGACTAGAGCGACACACCTTATCAAGCTCTTCAACTTTGTTTCTTTAAGGATTTTCTGGATAACCTCAATGCAATGCACTATTTTATTGATCAAATAGCCTTTAAATCTGAGATGAGAGGACCTACATTCCATTGTGAACCACAAGGAGAACACGGACTAAGACTTCATTACTTTTCAAACAGACAAGGATTATTCCCTATTGTTAAAGGTATTCTTGATGAGTGAAGTAATTAAAAGTGTGTCCCGGGCCCGCCAACCGAAGATTTTTTATTTGGGTAGTGCCCCGTATGTAGTAGAATTTGCTTCTGATAAGCTCCACAACTACTCGAAATAAACGAATTAAAGTCTATAATAATCTTAAAGGTCTGGTGAGGAGAACTGCCCGCGTTCTGTTTGAGATGGATGTTAAAGTTAATATGGTAGAGAGATCACAGGAACGAAGAAAGATTGGATTGGTTTGTTTATATTATATATAGTCAATATCAAAAGTAATACA
Source organism: Phasmarhabditis papillosa (assembly GCA_034691345.1). Classification (NCBI taxonomy): domain Eukaryota; kingdom Metazoa; phylum Nematoda; class Chromadorea; order Rhabditida; family Rhabditidae; genus Pellioditis; species Pellioditis papillosa. The sequence goes on along the minus strand of JAQGAV010000937.1, from coordinate 7,770 downwards.
GCCGTGTTAATAAAATTGGGTTTACAGGAGTGTTGCAATATTTTGTTTGAGTAAAGCAGAGCGAAAGCAAGTTTGCAATTTGCTGATATCGCGCGCGTATAATGCCGCGCGCGTATAATGCCTAAAAATAACGAAATACGCAGCACACACGGCGGTATTACTTTTGAATCTGACTATAGTCTGTATTAAAAACTAGGTGTTAGCGCCGTGTCCTCCGGATCAGCTGTGCTATTGTAGTCTGCGGCAAAATCTCATGTTTTTGGGAACGGTAGACAACCCCACGTGGATTAAAAATAAAGCTGAATTGCGTACTTCTGAAAAAAGAAGCTTGGATTTTCACACTTTTGTACAAGAAAAAAGTATGGCTCACTCTTTCACCAGCACATCAAACAAATTAAGGCATTAAAACTGTTATTGTAAATGTAAACATTTTATATTTTCATATATAGTTCAACAGTTTGCGGAAAAGAAGTATACCCGTGAATGGCTCGCTCTTTCCAAGGGGTTCATGAACTTTAGCTTCGCTTATTTTCACTAGAAGCTATACTTTAGCTAGGGCTGGGCGCTTGTCGGGCCAGCCTTGGCCAAAAATATTTGATTAGGGAACAGCCCATTTCCCTGGCAAGGGTAGAAGTGGCCGAAGCGGCCGGCTCGTCAAAGTCACTCTATTGATGATGATGAAATATATCGGGCCAGCCCGGATCGGACATCATGTCTGCCACCTCTGAGTTTAACCAAATATTTCAAACTATTAATCTAATATTTAATTAAGAAATATTTAAGAATAATGATTTTCATTTCTAGGTAGAGCACGTGGTTTTCTCCATTGAACCAGATGATGATCATAAGGCCGGCAAAAGAATGGCTTATAAGTTTAGAAGAGAAGTCGCCGCAGGAGACCACATGAGAAACCTTGATGTGAGTCGGGTTACTGTAGCCACCAATTACTGCGGTGTTATAGGTAGCTGGGGTTGCCAGTCCGATTCTTCTAAGAGATTTGATCAATATATTCCCCTATCATATTTGTTTCAACAAACAATTGGTTATAGAACATGTCGGTGAGTAGAATAGTTTATAATAGATTATTGTTTAAAAGATATACTATATTTACGTATATACAAACTACACTATCCAATGGTGGGAATTCGCGCCGGCCAGGGGAATTCGCAACCCTCTGACCGTAGTAGAGAAACGCCCGGGTGGGGGCGCGGGCAGTTTTTGGCTGCCCAAGCTGATGAGAATTGTTGCCCAGGCAGGCTAAAACTGCCCGGCACCCAGACTGGTGTCTCTATATTACGGCCGCTGGCTCGGGCCGGCCATTTGAATTCCCGCCCCATTTTTACAAACTGTGACCGTCTTTCCAATTTTAAGAGAGAAAGAAATTGCGTAAACATCTGATATACCGTTTAGGTGCGCATTTACTTCGTGAATATGGTCTAGCAGAAAAGAAAATGATAAAGCTAACAGAACTAGTACAACTTGTGCAGCCTTCAGATATCCAGGTTGAATAAATCGATTGAAAATCAATCAATAATCTTAATTTAGTTAACTCACAAGAATATAATGGCATATTTAAATACTTTGTTTATATTTCAATTGAAGCATCATTGTAAAAGAAATGAAGTGGACAAGGGATCCAGTGAGGCATTCCAGCAGCCGCTTAGTTTGAAAGGTAACTGATAATCAGGAGTCAGAAGTCAGGAATGGGGAAAGGGAAAGGGACGTCCGGTTTCCAAAGGGTTTCACAATTTGCTATCAGCGGCCCGGATCGGCCCTTCAAATTCCACCTCTCTAAACCAAGCCACACGAGACAGTTGGTCTAGAACCATTCACTCAAAACTCGAACAAATTTGCAAACTGGTATAGTGGAATCAAAAGTAATAAGGCCGTGTTAATAAAATGGGTTTCCAAGAGTGTTGCAATATTTTGTCTGAGTAAGGCAGTTCAAAAGCATGCTGATATCGCGCGCGTAGAATGCCAGCAGGCGCAGTGTTAAAAATAACGAAATACGCAGTATGCACGGCGGTATTAGTTTGGAAACTGACTACAGTTGCTTATATAGTCTAAATAAAAAGCTAGGCAGAGCAGTGTTTCCAGCTCGGATAATTTAAATAATATAATAATAATAATAATAATAATATTTATTGCCAGAATCGCAGATCACATTTTGTTGTGTATTTCATTTGCGCTGGGTATCGATAAATATAAAAATCGATAAAGAAGGACCGATTCGCCAATCTTATGAAACTTATGATCTATCGCCTTGCAAAGTTCAACAAAGCTCAAAATCTGACCGGGCCGGCCTATTACCACCCATAATGCAAACATCTATTTAAGGTCAAATGATGTCATTGAATGGGGGTTCATCTATAATCTTTCTCTGTTCTCCCCATGTGACTACAGTTCGAGATATACTTAATCTTAAACTGTTCATATCTGATATGCCAATGCATGATGCTACTAGAGATCTTGTTATGTTAAACCAAAGCAGAATATGTCAAATGGAGTTGAAGTAAGCTATCTCTATCAAACGCTAGACAACCAGCGCAATAGAGATGGGGCAGCTGGGCTGGGCAAAGTCAGCTGGGCTGGGCTCAGCTGGGTTCAGCTTTGTATATCCCAAGATGTCCATCTCTACAGCGCAATAACTTGTGTAGCGGCAATGTTAGATGAACATGAATGCACAAGCTTTGGTAACCTTTTCTCAAAAAGTACACTTGCTTCAATCGAACATAGTCTCTCTCGAAACTACAGCGTTTGAACTTTTCATCAATAAGGTATTAAAACAGACTGCAACTGTTTATTAAGTTTGCTTATACAGAATCCAGTAAACATTACTTCCTTAGCTGAAAAAAACGGGTTTTCGGGCCGAGCCTGCCCGAAAGGGCTGCTTTTCATCATTCAAGAAAAGTAGGAAATAAATAAAGCATTTCTTGTAGCGCTAATGGAGTTAAACATTTTATAGTCAATGCCGAGAGTAATAATGGAGTGTCACTTGCGATAGGATTTTTAACACAGCACGTGCAGGCAAATTGCACGCGCGTAGTTGCAAGGTACAATTTTGTACGAAGAGTGGTCGTCATATGCTGGGATGCTCGCCAAAGGGGCTCATACGAGCGTTGAATTCATTACACTCTATCATTACTCTTGACACTGACTATACCATTGTTTAAGAAACAATATTTACTTTCAATGGTGTTATTGTCACTATAATCTAAAATTATCGTTGACATGAAAAAAGACCGGTTCAAAAGAAAAGTTCATTTTCAGTAAAAAGTTAGAAGAGACGGTGAAGAAGCTAAAAATTCTTGCTGATGAATTGGAAAGAAAGAAGGCTCAAACTGATCATCTTCTTTTTGAATTTGTGCCTAAAGCAGTAGCTGATGCAATAAGACAGTCTAAGCCAGTACCTGCACGTAAGCTTTATATTATGGAGAGGCAGGTGTAGCCGATGCCGGTGTCTAGCCCAGAACGATGTGCCCCGTTTGGGCGAGTTGAGACGACCATCGATATAGTCGACGGATGAATTGCTTGCAGGGGTATACGGTCAGTTTTGCAAAGGAGCGCGGATACTAAGAAGTAATAGACTGACAATGGAAGGTTACGAAGCCGTCTCCACCACATGTTTGTGATACCCAAACATATTAGCACTCCAGCGCAACATTCGCTGCCCTTCACCTGCAAGCGATCCGTCTGTCGACTATACCATGTACTGTAATAACACTAAGCTAAAGCTAAAGCTTCTCAACACTTTCCAGATCTGGGCATTTATGGCCTGGCCTTTTAAAAAAGTGATTGGAGTTAAATTTGAGCAACTCCAGTATAATTCGGTCAGCGCTCAATCGTTTAAACTACGTAGTTTCGGAAATACGGTGCTAAATATAGGGAAATATCTCCGAGAAATGTGCTCTAATCGAATAAGTCATGATCTAACGAAGCCCTTTAATTTAGAAGAGTTCTCCGAATGTACAGTAATGTTTACTGATATTCCGGATTTCTTCTCCATAAATATGAACTGCAAACCACATGAAGTTATTGATGTAGTTACAGATTTATTTCATAGATTCGATCGTCTCATTGAGAAACATAAGGTAAGAAGTTTGTAGAGAACCCCAGTCTAGCTTTAAAGAATTACAACCATTCTTGTGGCAAGGTTTAATAGGGTGATGGAACCACAATTTAACTGCTTCATGCTATTCCCTTATGACCCGACTATCATCTGTTACTACTGTATCTACCGATATTAAGTAGCAATGCTCCACCTAATACTCAGTTCCCTTTAGTCGTTAATAATGTTTCAGACTAAATCCTTTTTTAAGCAAAGTATTGTAATGTTAAAACTGGTTCACAACTTTATAAATATGATTATAATTCCGGAAATCACAGATCTTAGTCGAAAGGTTTTACTCTAGTCTAATATTGTAGGATGCAAAGTTTGAAAACTGTTTATGGAATATTTGAATTGAACTTAAATTACGTATATAACTTAACTTATACGTTCACAACAACTATTAGCATTAAACCGTTTAATTTAAACGGTGCGCGCCGTTTGGCCAAAACTTGGCTCGATTCCGGCTCTTTGGCGAACGAGCGAGCATTTGCTTATAAGTACTTTACAATTTCTATTTTCCAGTGTTACAAAGTTCTATCGTTAATGGATACTTATCTAATTGTATCTGGTGTTCCGAATGCTTGTCAGTATCATTCTGAATCTATTCTAAACTTAGCTATGGGTATGATATTCGAAGGCAGACAAGTTAAAGTACCAGGAATGAATCTACCAGTTAGGGTAGGTTATAAACTATCACGGTTCGCTAATGGAGACACACGGATTAAGGACTGACTGTGATTACATTTTGAATTTAAACTTCATTTTTCTCTGGAAAGCTTTTACCGAATCATTCGAAAAAACTTTGTCGCACCGGTGAGTTAGTACAAATAAAGATACGAATTTAGTGTCTAGTAACTAAAAACTATTTCAGGTTCGAATCGGCGCCCACTGTGGACCTGTGGTGGCCGGAATTGTATCCCAGAAAAAGCCAAGGTAAAATAGGTTCAAGACAAACTTTCACTTTATTGTCAGAGCTACTTTTCCAGAGCCCGTTTATTGGTAGTGATTTTCCTCAAAAGTACAAGGTTAATTAATTTAAACTATTTTTATATCAGGTATTGCGTTCTCGGACAAACCGTTATGACTGCTAAAGCAATGTGTATGGCATCGAAACCCGGTAAAATACTCGTCTCCAATACTTTAAGAACGTAAGTTACAGTAATAAAATTTGGAGAAAACTCCGAGAAATAGCATTGTCCAATAGTTTGAATGGGGCGTAGTAACTCAGCGGGTAGCGCGCCGACCTATGAATCCGTCAGGAGGAAAGGTTGTGGTTTCGAACACTCCCCTTTCCCAAGCCGGATTGAGCAACCGTGAGATGTATGCTTGAATGTTCTCTTATGCTTCCTGCAAAAACCGACTTCCAGCATATCCAAAGATGGATAGAATAAGAAGAACACCCGTCATGTGATTACATTTATATACAGAATAAACAGTGTCAATAGCATTTTGCGGGGCCTACATAGTACAGAACCATTTTTTGTTTGTTAGCGGCTAAAGATACAACAATTTAAATTTTAACGCCTTTGTTCTTCAGATCAGTGGCTAAACAGAATATGCAAAGTGGTGTGTTTACCTTCACAGCTGCTGGTTTTATTGATTTTGGTCAATTGAGAGTAATGACACATTTCCTAGAAAAGAATGAGAAACTAAGTGTATGGCAGTTGGTTGATATGGATAAACGTAAGTTATATATATATATCAAAGGCAAGGGTAATAATAAAGTGTCATATGAGTATTAATAGTATTTTAACACCGCACAGGCAATGATGGAAAGGTAATGTGCTGAACTGTTTTGCAAATAACTTCCAAGCCGCCACGAGCTGGCAAAGTATTTGCAAAACAGTTCAGACACATGTTTTACGCTCCAGCACACTCTTACTTTTGGTATGGCAAATATATCATTTACGAGAAATATCTATAGCAAATACGGTGGAGTATTTCTAGAATTGGAAAGGCAGTCTTATGTAAGACTGAGAACAGTAGCTATGACCATATTTTTTGAATCGTCATTTGAACTTCAACCGCAGATACCCGGTCTATAACGTTAAAGGTGCTCCGCTCCCACTTATTGGGGCCAATTGCGTGTAACGGAATTCAGAGGTCTGTTTGGCTGAGGGGTCCCATTAATTTGGAGAAGCAACTTTCAGCCTATATAACGGGGCGAATTATTTACTGGAAAGAGTTGTTAAATGTTTTAGCTGCCGACTGTTCCATAGACGGTTATAAGGAAATGCATTCTGATGAAGGCAATGCAGAATGGGATGCCGCTATGGAAGATGCTCTTAAACAACAGAGTGTACGTTTGAACATAAGAACAAGGAAATGGCAATAAAGATTTTTAGTTAAACTAGTTATTTTTATTAGTTCTGATTTGAGATATTCACAGAGGTGGCAGGATTCGATCGACCTCTGAGTCCAATAATTCAATAAGGCTGTACATATAGTCAGATTCAAAAGTAATGAGGCCGAGTATGCTGCGTATTTCGTCATTTTAACACTGCGCCTGCTGGCATTCTACGCGCGCGATATCAGCAGATTGCAAACTTGCTTTCGCTATGCCTTACTCAGATAAAATATTGCAACACTCCTGCTTATTAACACGGCATTATTACTTTTGAATTTGACTATACACATGATACCTGTGGTGATAATTACTAAGGAATGTGCCAGTATCCTAGACAAAGATGGTGCTAAATAAAATTGAGTATACTTTTGAAGTAATGTTTTTTGAAGAAATATACTTTTGAAGGAATCCACCCATTTTTCATTCATTTTATTTAACACAGCCTCTCTCAAGGATACTGTGCTGGAAGCCTAGCTCCTGTAACAGACTATGTTATTCTCTGTAACGAACTTTATATCAAATATTTAGGTGATCGATGCATTCCGGATTCCTCCTTCCCGCACAAATCGTGCTATAGGTCGACTGCAGTCGATGAAGAAGAAGTTTCTGACCAATCACAGCAATGACTCCGGAATCTCTGTAGGGGGTACTGGAACAGAATCCACAGTATGCACAATAATGTAAACAACAAGAATAATAGTAATAATATTATTATTATTGTTAAATAATACTAATAATAATATTCAGTCTATCCTTGTGATATATATACCTTAACTTTATAATAACTTGTTTAACATTTTGTAAAAAGAATAAAACTTTATTTAAATTTGGCCTACAGATGAGTTCAAGAACTATGTCTTACCGCAGAATCCTGTAGAGCAGCGTTGTTAGAATAAAGAGAACCGACAAAATATATCTTATCAATCAGGATTTTGGGTTGAATGGATGAATCCCACTTAATGAAGCTGCAGGTTAACCAGTTAAGAACTTCTATCTTCGGAGAATCGATAAATTGTCATATGATTTGTAGATTCGTTGGAATTAGCCATATTTGTGCAGCTCAAAGTCTGAAATGACCATTTTAAACGGATTTAAAAGTGTTTAACCTTTTCTGGATGAGTTATGGAGTCCTGTGAGCTCATTCGGAGTGAAATACGGTTGTCTGAAGGACTACTTCGAATGGAAAAGCTTCTGAAATAGTCAATTTTTTTGAAAGATACCTCCGGTTTGGAGGTGGTGGCCCAGTGGTTGGAAGCTTCGCTTCTTTAGAGCTAGAGGTTGATGGTTCGAATCCCCCCCCCCCCCGTTCTGC
>JAQGAV010000936.1:0-25271 GCA_034691345.1 Phasmarhabditis papillosa | reverse complement strand
GCGCTTAAATTACCCCCCCCCACCCCCTCCCAAGTTTATAATTGTCCATCACTTAAATTACTACTAAGAACTTTATAATCACGAGTTTAGTTAACAGTAATAAATAAGACAATGAAAACCAAAAGCATCAATTGGAAACATCAAATTTACAGAATACACAGAGATACCGGTATTTTACAAAATCATTTTAACAATAATTCATTGGTAACTTATTATTTTCACACCTTCCACAATGTTCCTGAAGAAACTATCATTACATTAACATATCATAAACAAAGGAGATTGACAGAGCCACAATCTTCCTCCCAAAAATCGACCCCCCATTATGATATTATTTTGTTGATTAGTCCATAACTCTCTGGACCACCCAATAGAATTTCTATTTCTATTTATACATTACATGTTGATATCACTCACCTTATTACATAGTCTTGCTGGTTTTTCGGCAGATGTTTAAAATCAATAATAACTTCTCTAGTATACCACGGAGCGCCTACAGGATATCTGAGCGCACCTGACAGTTGGCTTACACTCTGCAATTGATAGTGAGAACAACTGAATGTTCAATAACTTGATGTGGAGTTTCCTTTGTATTCAACGTGACTTAAGTAGTGTTCACAACCCCGACGGCGACGGTGTTCACGACATCGCCGTCACCGTCGTGGTTGTGTACAATGCTTTAATTGCTTACAGCCATTTCATTGTTTTTCGCTTTGTTATAACAGACTGAAGGGAATGTTCAGCAATTTTTTAACATTCTGGTTGTTATGGTGAATACAGCCACAAACTACAACGTAAAATGAGCGGTACTGCTATAGTCCATAACAAAACGAAGAATGCAGTGCGCGGTGTTGTGTAAGGTTTGGAAAATAGCTCGTTCTGTGGCAAAATTGGAAAACCATGATATGGTTTGAAGCGTAATTTTTTGTTTGTTTTCAGAAAATATTATTGTACTAGTTTTGTTTTGTAATATGTCTAGAAAGAGACAAATACGCAGTTGCCGGAGCCAATGTATACCGCCGCGCTCTGCGGTCTTTTGTTTGCTATAGACTATAATAGGATTTTCTGCCACCCTGCACCCAATAAATTTACAGTTATTGTCCGTTTAAGGCAGATTTCTATCGGAAAACGAACAATGTGGGCTCCTTGCATTCCGGTCCAGGCACGGCTGCCGGTAACCCAGTGCACATAGGGTTTCAATATAGGCAAACCCTCCAATTTTGACATAGCACACTTTAGAAGAACATGCCTCTAAAAAGGTCTATACAGGTGCTTCAAAATTTGCAAATGGTATTTATAACTTTGAACGGCTTCAGCGCAGAGCTGTATATTATATGTATATATACAGTATATACGCCCGGCCCAGCCTGACCCACAATATTTCAGGCCAGGTCGGTAACGAGCTCATCTTCAGCGAAGAGATACATTTCTGAAGTTTTGAGATAAATCTATTTTTGTAACTTTTGGCAGAAGAAGGTATTTTTCCGTAGGACTTTCACAACTATTCACATACTGTATTAGAAATGTATCTGTGATTATGGACTACCGAGAATATATCCTGACAACATACTCTATATCGTTCAATAGTGGTAAAACGTTTTGTGTTAGTGCAATGCTGCCCAACCTGTTTTATTTGGAGCATCATGACTTCCCGTATTAGTAGAACAGCTTCGTTAAAAACACATATACCGGTAACGATTGCGCTCTGCACATCCGATCCGTTATCCTAAATGGTTTTCCTATATATCAAAATTGCAAAAACTGCAATTAAAATGTTATGATTCTACTTCAGCGCCAAACCATGTTCACCAATTTAGTCCAAAAATATAGTCGATTTCAAGAGTAAATAGAGGGTGATAATATATCTATTTTATATGACTCTGTTTTGGCAGCAAACCGCGAGCAATCTGCAAAAGTACTACAGACAACATGGAAGTAGCCAGGACCGCACTCAAACTTTACCGGCAAGTGCGGTGGAGCAAATCGAAAATATACGCAGGAACCACGGCCACTTTACTGTTGGAGAAGATTATACCAACTCCCAAACACATACTTTTGTATCTGAAAGGGAATTCCTGATCAAATCGAACATATCGTCACATTTTGATAATAAAATCTCTTTCTGGGGACTCCATTGCAGCTGTCGAGGCTCGTGAAGTGTTCCTAGTAGCTGATTACCGCAACGAAAAAGCTTAAATGAAAAGATCAGACGAGTTCTTCTTAATTTCATAGATTTAGTATGTTTGTAGTTGGCGTGGTGGCCAAGTGGTTAGAAGCTTTGCTACAAAATCTAGAGGTATATGGTCCGAATCCCCCAGAGAAAGAATTCTTGCAAATTTGTTCTGATTCGCCGCCTCCACTCCCTGGGTGCTGTGCTATCCATTCCTACTTCCTATGATTCCCTCGTCTTACTTCTTCGCTCCAAAAATTTGTGATATCGTGTTTTGTAAAACAAATAAACAAACTTAAACTTTTGTGTCTAATGCCCCCTTATTTTGCCAGATTGAAGTTAAGTATGTGTTTGTCAGAGAGCGTTTCCCTTTTTCTTAACGAACTGAAATATACACTACTGTTTTATTATTCCTAGGCCGAACCCTGAATGCCGGTTTAGTCTGTTCCTAATAGCAAATCCACAATTGGGAATAAAGTTACATTCCTCGCTGGCAACCCGCTCTAGCGATAATAAACTCACAAAACTTATTTCCGGAGAGATACCATGGTGCAGGGAGTCGTATACAGTTAACCACTGAATCTGATTCACACCGTACAGGAAGACATCCAGTAGTTTCTCGATCTCGAGACCATAAAGGATTAGGAAATCGTCTTCATTCTAAATTTTGTAAATCATATAGTCTTTAACAAAAATACTGCAGTGCTCGGTGTTCTGTAAGGTTTGTAAAATCGCTCGTTCTGTGGCAAAATTAAACTTCCATTAAATGGTTCGATGCGCAATTTTTTGTTTTGATGTCAGGAAAATATTATTGTACTAGTTTTATTAATATATTATCCAGAAAAAGACAATACGCAACTGCGGAAGCCTATGTATACCACCGCGCTCTGCGGTCTTTTGTTTGTTATATACTATATCAACTATTTCATTGGAATACCGTTCTAGATAGAACTTTGCTGCAAAATCCCATTGTTTGATATGGTTTGCTCTCGATCACTTACATCCCAATATGCAGGTATGCCGTACATTCCAAAAGTCTTCTGTTCCTGGTTCAGGCTATTTTCGTAACACAAACTTCTCTTGCTGCCGTTATCATTATCTGAGTATAACTGAGAATTAGGGAGCAGGGATCTCCGGAATTATTTTTTCCGGTTTTCGATTTTCGAATAAAACAAATAAAACAATATTTTTGTCTCATTTGGAAAACCAATAATCGGGGACAGATTGACAGGACAAGACCTCTAAGATATGTAATAAAAGATAGTGTTCAATCAACTAAGAATTCCAAAATTAAAGTTCAAACCTTTGTTTTTCTTCTTGTCTCCATCCCCGCATACGCTTACGAATTCCTGCAAATCAAATGAGCTAATAGTCTCAAAAGCATTCGAATTCTCCTTAAAACCCGATTCTAAAGATAAATTTACCAGAAAACGGCGAATATGATAATACCAGCTTCATTTGAAGCAATTACAGAGCTCCAGTTGTCAAGGTTGTCGTCATTCATCGTGTATATTTGTTGCACGATAAGACTGTAATCTACAATTTGCAAGGCTGATCTGTTTTGAATGGGAATCAGTTCAAGGAGGCGACCGAATAAAAGAATAATTCATTCTCATAAAAGTAACTATAGTCTGATTCAAAAGTAATACCGCAGTGCGTATTTCTCATTTTTAACACTGCGCCTGCTGGAATTTAACGCGCGCGGTATCAGCAGATTGCAAACTTGCTTTCGCTTTGCCTTACTCAGACAAAATATTGCAACACTCCTGCAACACATTAACACGGCCGTACTACTTTTGAATCCGACTATAGCTGTTGAAAAAACGAGACAAAAAATTTTCATTTGTGAAAAAAGAGCTAGGAGCGAGAACAGTATTGTAAAACAACAATATATTGACTCAAATACAGAGCGGCTTAGTTTTTTATCACCAACTTCCCCTTGTGTTAGCTATGTAAGCAAAAATCATCAATTACTCAAAGTCATAAACTTAGATACACAGTTGAGTTGTTGAATACAGCTTAGGGATTGGGTTGTTTAGATTTTGAGGCTTTCAATTTCATGATTTATTGCACTAAATATGTTTTATTTGAGATTCCTTACAATAAAAATACACGTAAAACACTGTTACTCGTAATTTAAGTCACAATTACCCATTCCTTCATATTGAGAGGTTTGTCAACGATGAAATCGCCCAAACAGAATCTGAAACTTAGAGTATTAGTAATTGTGCCAGTTATATTATAAATGGCTTGGAAGGAGAAGTAGGATATGTTTGGCAATGCCAGAGCTGGTTATCCGACCGGACTGGCCCGGCCCGGCCTGACCTCCAAAATTTCAACCCGGCCCGCTCAGGCCCGGTTGGTAAACAGCTCTGGGCAATGCAGCTCGATCCATTTACAATATTAAAACAAAACGTTACAGCAATCGAGATTTTTAAAGAAAGCAAAAAGTTTGCACGATATCTGTTCCGCATCTTTTTGTTAATTACAAGTCTTTTTCTGATTCTTTCACAGAATACTAAAGTTCTTTGCTGCCGTCATGCATTTGCTCCCGAAAAGTAAAAAAAATGAAAAATTCAGCTACATATTCAAAAAGTTCAGGTTCTGCGGACCAATTGGTCGTTAAAATTTTCTTATTCGGCGAACAATGGCAGCGGCTGGGCCGACCAATCTACTACATACCTTCTATCTCTATAACTTTCAGTCTTCTCTTCTACAGAATCTGCTTCCCAGGTTTCATCTTCAGAACCAACACTGTCCATTTCCTCTAGATAGCTTCTTTTTGAATGGCAACGAGCAAAATCCTCCAACCAATGTCCTGAAACAGACGATATATTTATAGTTTCTTAGTCGGTGGGCCAGTTTTACTGGGTAAAAATTGTAAAGTTTGTTTAATAATAGTGTAAAAAATGTTATGTGCGAAGATGTGGGACAAAGGAAATTTAGGATGTGGGAACTACTTTTTTGAAAAATCAATATTTTTACTTTAGATACCTTAGCTGTAAATATTTGAACCGATACTAACAAAGATTTTCCAAGAAGTTTAAAAAAAAAAGTCAGACCGCCTACCCCCTCCAGTAATCTGTCCGGTAGTTATCCACTGGTTTTCATGTGGTGTAATCATACGGTATTCCACACGTGGCTCTTCGTTGTAAGACCGACAACATTCACAGTCCTTTGATCCAGAATGTGCACGGTGGTCCGTAAGCAGATTCTTAAGACGGGTTCCCATTCGAGCAGAAGTCTTTTGGAACAAATGGCCGTTCTTATCGCAAATTAGAGCTAGCCGGAAATTCTTCTCAGTCTGACGGGTATAGTAGATTTGACCTTAAATCATCAATGTTTAGGCAAGAAGTTGTGAACATTGGTATAAAAGCCGCAGCTTACAGGTTCAATAAACTATATTGGTTATATAGTCGACGGATGAATCGTTTGCAGGAGTGTACGGTAGAATTTAGAAGGAGCGCGGAAATCAAAAGAAAATGTACAAGCAACCGATAAAATTGTGCGCTCGCCATATAATAAATAGACCTTTAAACTACGTGAGATTTGTCCGTAGACTATAAAAGCATTGTAACATAAGGTTCTTACATGAATTGGGTTGCAAATGTCGATTAACATTTCAAAATCTCTCAACACATTAATGTGCCATATCTACGATGAACCCGGGTGAAATATCCAGTCAAAATTTGAATTTCATTCGAGAATTTTTGGATGCCCGACTTTAACCGAACGAACAACGAAGCACTCTAGTATCAGTACAATTGTGGTTATATCAGAGTTGTTATAGTCGGCTGACAAACGATATGCAATTTAAAGGTTTGAGTTCTTAATTAAAAATGCAAAAATAGTTATATTCACAAATTTATAACAATTGTTTCTGAAAAATAAGTTAGATGTGGTGTTGTACAATGTATCGTTGACTAGCCAGCGTTTTTGCGCGCCATTGCTCGGCCGCGCTCCAATCAAATTTGCAGTTCGTACCGTGTACCCTTGCACAAGCCTTGACCGCCGACTATAGTTGTGAATATCTTACATTTATAAGTGCCCTTTCTCTCCAGGACGATCACATTTGCATCAGGATTCTTGGTGTCTTCAACGAAACTATACGGAGTGATCTGGAATTGATACATTCATTTCCCAGACTGATATGTGGGATATAATAAATGCCTTTGAGGTAATATTATGATGAATTTTCCAAAAGTGAACTTTATAAAAGGCTGGGAAAACACCTATTTCAGATGTGGTTGAGACTTTATTGCTCAAGTCATTGCGTGGATTTTGTCTCCTGTGTAGGTTTGTACGGGTTTCGGGCTCTTTTTGACTTCTTTCGGATGACGAAAACTTAATCTTTTTTTGAAAGTTCGGGACAAGCCTGCTTCCGTTGTAAAAGTAAGTTGACATGTTATGATATGTCAACAACACGAGCCAAGGTTAAATTTTTCAAAAGAAAAAGTTTAACCTTCGCCCTGCCCGGACGAAAATATGTGAACATCGAACCGGCCAAGTCCGACTGTTGCTTACCTCCCATCGCTTATGTTTGTTCATAGTATAAGCCGTATCAGCTCCCATACTGTCATACAATCCGGAGGAGATGCGGTGCAGCTCTTTCTGGAAAAAACTTGGTACAAATAAACACAATTAATTTTTCTTTTCTTAATTAATCATGACTGAAAACCCCTCTAACCAACCTCTGTTAGTTGCTGCTTTGGATCATAAATAGTCTTGATAATTGCTGCTTCGATCCGTAATTCTCTCCAGTATTGCTCCTGTACCACATTCCTACGGGTCTTACGGCGACGTTCAGCTTTGGTTCTTTCGAAGACCAGTAGATCACTTAAATGTTTTACGGTAACTCGGAATTGTTATGTGTTACGTGGGTTTATTTGTACAAATGTAAAGCTAAACAGTTTCAAAATCAGTCAAAATACATTTAGAAACTCACTCGGAACACATGATGCTTCCTTGAAGGCGGGCTTAGAGCCCTACTACTTATTAATCGAACTTCTATTAATTTTAGAATTGTCACAACTAGATATATAGATAAATAAATACAATATTGTGTTAAGAGTATAGAGAAAGTCTTAGACCACACCAATAGTTTCCGAAATTCGCTCTTTTATATCGCTCGGTTGCACAATATTGTGCTAAAAGGTGTGTAGTTTGGCCATGACGCGATAGTTTAATGACATTGCGAAATGTGAGTCATGCAGAGGGTGGGTGGGTGATAACGATATATGAAGAAATTTAGCATCCTCATATCAGGGAAACAATTAACAAGAAATCCCATATATGAAGGTTTGTTATAGAATATACTATTTATTGTTCGAACGCTAGATCATTTGTATCACTGTTGTTGATAGTTCACTTTCTTGATCGCAGTGTTCTGGAGGAACTTGAGCCGTTATTTCAGCCATAACAGACCTCCAAATGAAAAACAAATATCTCAGAAATTATTAGAAGGAGAAATTACAATTACATACAAATACATATACAAATATATTTGTTTACTTAAAAAACTATGAATCCCTCAGGTGCGAAAGATTTGACTACAGACTACGCAAAAGTTGGACGGCCCTGCTCGTTCTGAATAAATATGAACGTATTGAAGTTCCTATCTTTTATTAATTATTACCTTACCATTCCTCCTTTATGTTTCGGTATATTAATCTTTGGAATCAATCAATCAATATTTATTCAGAATCGTGAGATCATAGGGAGATTTATATCTTTGGAATGGCATTACCAATGAGCTGATATGTTCCCCTTCGGCTAAATCGTTCTTCAAAAAGCTCTTGAGTAAACAAGACAACTATTTATTAATTTCTTTTCTGTACTTGATATTTTGCTGTTTAATGTTTATTTTCAGCTTTTCAGCTTTTTTTTTCGATGATTTTGAACGAAGTTATGGGCATATAAAAATGCTGCCACTGGTTGTCAGTGGGCGGAGCTCTGGTTAGCATGCGGCAATTGCATACATTTATAAAACTTGTACAACTGGTCAAATTAAACCAAAATTTAAAAACTAAAAATATTTCTACCATTATTTTTGGCGATAAACCCCTCCACCCGCGTGGAATTGGTCGAAATTATTTTTTTAATGCAGGTTATAACTAATTACCTCAAATCTCCTACAGTACTCGCCCAAGGTGCAACCAGAAACACCAAAAATTCAATCTACCGTAAAATCGTTCATTTTTAGTCAATTTTTTTGTTATTTATATCATTTTTAATAACTTTTCGAGCAGATTAATCTTAAATAATAAAATTCGAAATGATTTGTACCCTGCCTTAAACAACAAATTTGGCATTTGAATTATCAAAAGGATACATTTATGCTGAAATCGACAAAGTGAGTGAAACATATTTCAAGGATATGACAGTTGTTTCAGCATAACAAATGTATTCTATTAAAAGAGATATACCCATTCGAATAATACTAAGTTTTACGCCGCACGCGCTCCATACTGTAACTCGGATCAAATCATACATGTTCAAGGAAAGATTCTGTTCAATAGATTCCATGAGAATGTGCAGAATTTTAGAATAGTTAAAGACAAGCTTTTCTACTTTCTAGACGCTTTAAAACTATCAGATAACGTTTAAATTAATCATTTCTATTTCAGAAACTTTAAACATAAAGTAAATTCGGATGCAATAAACATTCACGAAAGATGTCGGGCTGATATTATATTGACATTTGACAAAGAAGGTATAATCTATTTTGTTTATTTACATAATTAATTGGACCGGGCTCTCGGAATTAGGCCTTCCACCTCTAACAACTTACGGGTGCCCGAAACCCCGATTCCTCAGACACAGAGGAAGCCCGGGTACCCGTACTGGGGAAATAAAACTTCGGAGAACCGGGTACCCGTACCAGAAATAAATTACTCTATGAGACGACTTTCGTACATCTGAGAAGAATGTTAAGACTTCTCATGAATATTCAAAACAAATACTAAATTTGTGACAATATAGTTTTATAGAATAGCTAGAACAATTACTTTACAGAGTCTTTCTAGCTATTCATCGTGTCACAGATTCTTTTGAAACACAGTTGAATTCTCAGAGTCTTGTGGTTGAAGGTCTAACTAAAGAACCAAGTTAACCATGTGTTCTTAAAATTGTTTGGTTAAATATTTATTATTTCTTGTTTTGCTGAATAATATAGTCAGCGCCAAGAGTAATGATGGAATGTAAAGAATTCAACGCTCGTCTGAGCCCCTTTTGCGAGCACTGCGCCAGCATCTGGCGGCTACTCTTTGTTCAACATTGTACTTTGCAAAAAACGCGGGTGCAATTTGCCTGCAGGCGCGGTGTTCAAAAGCCTAAAAAAACCCAAGTGACACTCCATTATTACTGTCGGCGCAAAATATATAATATGTGAAGATTTTATCTTGCGACGATAGTTATTGGTCAAAAATTGATATCTTCAGCAGCCTTGCACTATGGGGTTTGGATCACAATTGTTTCCAGACCACAACATTTGGATATCTTCTCTTCCACATCAGCTTGATCATCATTTGTTGTTTTTGATTCCAAGAAATCCCAATTCTATCGCAAACATGAAGTTATTTTATGTGAATCTCAGCAGGGTAGTCCGAAGTAATCGCTCTGTATACCGTGAATACAAATGTGAGTTACTCCTCATTTTAAATAAAACATTTATGTACAGTAGCATATTGCGGTGAAGTGTTTTTGCTTGCTCGAAATTTTTTATATATTTTTATTATTCAATTATTTTAGTAGATGAGGTTGGTTCATTATTTATTCCACCGCTGATCAGGCAGAACTGGCTTTATTTTACTGTGAGCATTGGAGAAAATCAATTGTTTGGAGTTTCGGGAAAAATTTGTCCCGAAGAACTGATTAATGTAATTGATATGGATCAAGTAGATCTGGAGAATATTATAGAAAGGCAAAGAGGTTAAGTTTAATACTCCAACATAATACAATTTAATTTCAGTTTTTGCATATGACGTGTCAGTAATGCCATATGCAGACTTCCTTGAATTTGCTTATAAACATCCGGTCATTAAATGTTTCTTCTTGTTCGGTCCAAATTGCGATATTCATTGGGCAGTGATACCGAATGGTCAGGTTGGTTAAACTAGCGAACTGCTTCTATAATCATTTATGGTTTTCTTCTCATTTTTCTATCATTTTTGTGCACATTTGTTGTTGTTGCGCGCATCGGTGATCAAAATATGTTTAGGGCACCAACATTCTTTGGTTGAAAATTGCGGGTTCTGAGTCAGTTGATTTCTCAGCGTATTTATTATTTAAGTGGTGATCGAGTTACTCGATCTTGAAAGTATCCAGTAGCTCCACATGTTAAATAGATTTACTAAACTAGAGATGAGGTTTCAATAAAACGCAAGTTCGTTCACCGAGAGTCTTTTGCATAAAATATATTAGGGCGTAGGTCTGTAGTATAAGGTTTACCCTATAATTATCTCTCTATTTCATTCCTTTCTCTCTTCCTTGTGTAGCTCGCCAGCGCTATGCAAGTCAGTCTAGTCCCATTCTGGCCTAGCGGCCATTCGCCTGTGAGCATCTGCGCTCAAGTCCCATCTTGGTAACTTCTCTATTTTCTCATGTAAAGTATTCCGCCACACACAATAAAATATAAAAGACAATAATGATATTATTACACTAAACTACAGACTAAGGAGTTATTCATGGTTATCTATAACCGACTAACGACTTATTGCATAGGCCTAACGATGCAGCCTAGAGACGTGGCTAGCAGCAGGCAGGTGCAGAAAGAGCACCTACCCCCCCCCCCCCCATATATGATTCTTCTTTTATATTAGCCAAATTATAGTTAATTGAATATTCTGAGATTACGGAAGTAAAACAAAATTCCGGAACGGCTTTTTTAAACAAAGATACGTAAGGCAAAATTCGGGCAGTGCTAAAAGCACTTTCGCTTGATTGAGTTCCGGCAAAGGTACTTCCGCGCACCCCTCCTTTAAAGGATTCAAATCTCTTGATGCAACATATAGTTAACTTTTACATTATAGTACGTTACTTATGATGAAGGAGAACAACACTTATTCTGTTTTTCGTTTCGAAGAGGCGAAGAGAATGACAACATAATAAAAGCAATACTTAGAAGGTTAGTTTAGTTGTTTAGAATAGATGGAATATAAAAAATAGACTGGAAAATCATGGTGAGGCTATGAATTCGGTGCACATTCAGTAATTTGTTTACCACCCAATATTATTAAATTAATACTGTAGACATCGAAATTATTAAAATGATATATTATTTCGTGTACTGCACCAATTGGGGCTGTATGAAACTGATTTAGATATAAAACTTCGTCTCTTCTAACATTTTATTTTAGTGGAGAAACGATGTCTGTTCACCCTAGTGGCTGGCTTGTTGCTTGGAGTAATTCTGATATTGGCATTAAGATTCGTAAGCTGGGGATATTCCCCTTTAAAGGCGAGAAACCTTCACTCTACACAAGAGTTCAGAGGAAACTGATCCTTCAAGAAGAAAACAACTTTTATGAAATTCCTGGATTTGAAAACATTTTGTTCAATTGAAATTGTGTTTTGTGAACTTGTAATAAACTTCTATTAATGTTTATAGAATGTGTAACTTGGCGCCCTTACTAGCTGTCGGCGCAGGCCTATACACCAGCTATTTGGCGGAACAACCAGACTTTCCTACTGTCTTGCCGCGCAGCGATACCCGTTCATAACTAACCGAAAATGCCAATTTTTGACAACTTATTACAGCAAATAAAAAAGAATGATCATATTCTTTATATATTTGGATAGAGAATGTCAAACTGAACAACTTTAATTAATCAACTTTGTGCGGCTGTATTTCCAATTTTCAAAACTCAAAAAAAAAACAAAAATTAAAAAACTATGTCAATGATTCCCATCCCCACCGATTGGCAAGTTTAAACACAAAAGTTGGTGGAAACATATTTTCCCCATTTTATTATTGTGATAAACTCTTGATTCAATTTGTTTTATATTGGGTGTTGTAAAAAGGAAGGATATTTAGGTTAGGTGTAGTTCGCGATAAGATTCAGAAAAAGACTTTGCCTTTGTTTCTACGAGTAACCAGTTACAATTCTTTACCAGTTGGCGCGATCGAAAGACAATATCGTCTATATACAAACAATATCATATGTATAAGAAAATCGTGTCCTTCATCGGATACTAGAGGTATAACCTCCTACTTAGGGAATTTGACGGGCCAACCGGGGCGGGAAACTCTAGGGATTATTTAAGTTGGACAATAAGTGCAGAATTCAAATTTTTTAGGTAAACGGGTTTTCTACACTTATTTAACAGTATTATATTTGAACAGATTTCAGTTTAATTTCATTTTTGTTATAAAGATAACAATATTTTTTCAACAAAAACTTTATAGAGTAACAGAACACGTAGAACAAATAAAAACATAACAATAATACAAATTCCTACTGCTCAGTATCAAAACGAAATAAAATGCGGGAGATGTTCGAGTGAGAGCTCGGTTCCGGAAAACACAATCACAGCTCCAGCCAAATATTGAAGCGATGGTACCGTGGAGCCAGTAATTTGGAAATCGCGGAACTTCAGTGGAGTGTCCTTCAGAGGATAGGCACGATCAGTGAAGTGATTGAATAGAACCACGTAGTCATTATAGAGAACGGCGATGTCACCCCTTAAATAAACGTGTTTTAGAAAGTTACAAAGAAGAAAGTTGATATATTGATGAATTAAATATTTGAATTTTACCAAAAATTAATATGTCTATAACAAATGTTCTATCTGAAAAGCAAATAATATGCAAATAATGCGTTTAAAGGGACTGTGACAAGGTAAATGCGGGCTATAGGCTGTTACTGTTACACGGTTGTATATATAACATATACTGTTATATATTTTTAGAATAACTGAAATTAGCTCTGTTGATTGAAATTAACATGAAAAGACCGTGTCACACACTGTTTACGTGTACACGTGTCCCTTTAAACACTGTTTATACTAGTTTCTTAAATAAGATAGCGTAAATTTTCTGGAATAGACGGAGCCGTCTATTCCATAAGAAAGTTTAGGCTTTAACGTATTCAAAACGTTATAAGCTATACGCAAGTTTTTATTTTGTTAATCAAGTTCAAATTTTCAAGTTTTCAAGTTTTTAAGTTTTTGATTTTTCCAATTACTCGAAATTCCAACTCGAAAGTTTTTTTTCAATTCAAGTTTTCATGTTCAATTTAGCAACTATAATGACTAAATAAAACATACCTCGATGTGGGGCCGAACATCTCTAACACTTGGGCTTCCGAAAGGAGGCGAAAGACGAACTCAGAGAAGTCTATGGTAGCGACCAAATTGAGATAGGGTCAGGGCCCTGGAGTTTTTTTATACCGATAAGACAAGCCCCGCACTCGCAACAAACCGTCATTTGCTGTGGAAACCAGTATCGTGAGATAGGTCTTCTGTTTCAGCCCCCCACCGTATAACCTGTCGAATTATAATGGGAAGACTGAAAATTAAAATAAAGATTATTAAGCAAAATTATTATACTACTTTTATGATATATAGGTTAGGTTAACAAGTTATATACATATAAGATATATAAGTTCTATAATGTTTAAAATGAAATACAATATTTGAGAATAGAATCAGTCTTCTGAAAAACATTCATAAATTGAAACGCAAGAAAGAAATTTGATATAAATACATTCTATCTTACAGGTTTAGATTAACAATAATATATAAATACCCCCAAACAGACAGTTAGCACAATAACAATACTTACTACATACTTATTGTTAGTGGTGTCATATAAGGAGCATATATCGCCTACAGGTAAGGTTAGTAAGTGGGTTTGGCCTTATTATTTGGCGCCCTGCTGACAATCATACAGCACTATCGGTGCCCACTTCTCTCGTTACTGGGTGCACGATCCAATCCGATGGAAACATTAATAGTTATAATGAAAGAAAGTGAAGTATGTTGTATTTAATATGAATAAGGTTAAAAAAAAAATTAATCCTATAAGTTTTCGAACTCAAAAGTTTTGACTTCTCACGCGACAACAGTTAGAAAACATGTAAGTTAGCTTGCAAACTATTCACTTTTCCGGATCTGCCTTTGCTAAGCAAGAAATTGGAAACTTTGTTAACTTACACGAGACAGGGAAACTGTCGTATCATCAAATAATCAAAAGCAATGTTTCAAGCGTATTATTAAAGAGAGAAAAGATGATTAGTTTGTATATTTGTTTTACAAAACATGAGATAACAGATGTTTGGAGCGATGAAGTGAGACGAGGGAACCATAGGAAGTGGGACTTCATAGCATAGCCTAGGAGGCGGCGAATCAGAACTTTATTTTGTGAATTGTGCTTATTCAACTTATTTAACGTGAAAAACTTTATTGTTCGAGAATTTTATTGTGTGATTGAAAAGATTGAAAAGAGAAGAAACCTACAGTTATTGTGTAATATGTGCGCCGGTATGAAATAATTCTCTTTTTTTGAACTCTCGATTGCGATACTCAAATTTATTTTCCGAAATTACTATATGTGTAACAGAACAGTATAAGATATGAAGTGATAGCAAGAATAAAATATAAATATATAAGTTTATAAATTTATGTTAACTCCCAAATAGATAGTTCAATTTTTGTTCAAGCTTGGTGAGACAATTTTTCGAGAATCAGCAAGAAATAGTTCAATTAAGTTTAAAGAAAGCACGAAAAAGATAAT
This sequence comes from Phasmarhabditis papillosa, assembly GCA_034691345.1. Lineage (NCBI taxonomy): Eukaryota > Metazoa > Nematoda > Chromadorea > Rhabditida > Rhabditidae > Pellioditis > Pellioditis papillosa. The sequence continues at coordinate 10,368 of JAQGAV010000936.1, read as the reverse complement.
TATCTGAAAAAAATCGATAAATTTAATGAAATAACCGGGTTTATAGGAAAGTCAGAATGAAATGGCTGTAATATGATGCTGTGGAAATTATATAAACTGTAATTTACAAAATCAATCAATAATAAACACTGGCTTAGGTTACAATGTTATGTCACAACCGAGTCGAGCTCAAGAATCGGGTATAGGGGCAAGGGTAGGGGTGGAAATTTCCCGGGCCGGTTCTGGCAGCCGGCCGAGGTTTTGACAGGTCGGCTCGAGAGGAGAAATTTTGGCCACGGGCCGGCTTTTTCCGGTTTCACCTACCAATCAATATTCGCATTTGCTAATATTTAAATAGATGTAATTGACAGGTAGATAGACATTTGGTTAAAACAACTATTTAATTTCAGGAAATTAATAGAATGCCTAATATAGTTATTCTTTCAAAATCGATAAAATGAAAAGCCAGTCAATTGTTAGGCGAAAATTAATAGAATTGTTACAAAGTTACGGGAAACTGTGGTATCTTCCAAAACGGGCTGTTGAACTAGAAGAATCCCTTTTTTGAATCTTTATGTCGAGAGAACCAGCTAAAATTTTAAAATTGATATTTTTCAGAGTTTTTGTCTCATATGAAAGATAATTGTTTAAACTATGAAAATATGTAACTTTTGTCACCGAAGTTTTTTTAAATTGAAGAGATATCATGTCTTGAAACGAGCAATCCATGATGCCAAAATTGCGGTAGCTTCGTTGCGGGACCCAACCGGGCAATTTAGACCTTTATGGAATTGGTCCAAATTTCGTATGAAAAAGGTGTAACTTTGCAGCACATTCTGGCCCCCCAACAACGGTGGCGTCCCCGATGGCCGCTCTCCTTGTTCCATTGACTGGTTTTCTTGCTTCTGATACATCTTGTGACTGAGGTCTATCTCAGGACATTCTCTATAGTCGACTGAGACTCCTTTAGCAGTTTTTCTCTTCCGAACACTTCCGACTTCTTTAAGTTTCTCGAGCATTGGTCAGCTATCTACAAGCTAAACCTCAACTCGGTACTCATCCTTCTTCTTCTTTCTCCGACTTCTCGACTTGCTTCCGAAATACTCTGCGAAGCGGGCTCCCGCCTCCCCAAAAAGAAAACAAAGTTGTACCTTCCCGACTGGTCCAAACATTTCTCCTTGACGTTCCACGTTCTTGTGGTAGGTGTAGCTTCCTTCTGCTACTCAAGTAAGTTCCATAAGAAAAATAAACTATAAACATAGTGATCCACTTAAAGAATCTTTTCAAAATATATAAAACAAATTGTTTGCTTTTAAGAGTCTTTTGAAGTCTTTGGCCGTTAAAAGATCATGTTTTCTAACACTGATGCAATCATCAGTGATCTGCCTCACAGGTCTTTTATCGATAGAAGCTTCTTCTAAAATACCGAATTAGTCACGAAATTCCCCGAATACCTTTTCTTCTTCTCCAAACTGACAGCTGTGTCATTTGACTGAACCTCTGATGGCTTTAATGACTTCAAATCCATCCATTTATTATCCATCTTCTTAATTCTGGTCCCTTCACAGAACATGTATGGCTCCTTTTCGAGGACATTAACAGATAAGCACCTATCCACTGACTACTTATCCGAACATCGACTAAACAAAGGTCCATACTGTCGAGTTCTTCGACTTGCTTTGCTTCCCTCTATCTTCCTGTTACTGTGCTGGAGAGCTTGCTGAACTGCTACAACTGCACAAGCTTCTTGCCCAACTGCTGCTAGATTCATATAGCCAACTTTCAGAACATTAACTTAAAAGACCCCATATAACAATGGTTTCTTATAAGAACATTAACCGACAAAGTTTCTATACCAAGCTGTTGCCGTTTTATCCGTGCAACTTCAACTTGCGCGAGAAAAATTCCAGACTTGAATCGGATGACACGTTCTTATCCTGGCTAATACTTAGCCACTCACCTGTCCATGAATGTCTCCCACTATCACAACTGGTGGATTAATTTCACACAGCGACGGTTCCTGTTTGAATAATTCCATTGACATTTCACATAGTTCTTGTAGTATTTTTAAATCATATTGAAACTGAAATATTTTAAACTGAAAATTAGTAAGCTTAGGTTCTAGTCACATATTTAACATAAATCTACAACCAAACGTTAGTCTATGAATGAACAGAACTTTGTGAATGAACCCTTCTAAAGTATGTCGTGCGGTTTGTAGTTATTCGCTGGTATTCATTCTGGACAGTAAGTTACATATTCCCTATTAAGTAACAGTATGCATTTGGGTGGACGCAGACTTGGGCTAGGCTCGTCCCTCTGACAGGTCTAATACACAAACAATACATGCAACTATAGAAAGCGTATCCACAAATTGTAAATCGCCTATTCAAAGATATCTTATTCTAGTTGTTGTATTATCATTATTTTGGGTAGTAAATAAACAATTCAATTCAATTCAATTCAACCTTCGGCAATTCACACTTCTATCATCCTTCACCATTTTCATACGCAAATGCTTCTTAAGGAGATTGCCGAATTTTGTTACATCGGACATTCTTTAAAAGAATTTAATAGCGAATAGACTATAGCTACATTATGAGGGTTTAGATACTAAAAATATGAGCAAACCAACAACTAGTATAGTTTTTATAGATTCTTTCTGGGGTGTTCCCGCGCTCCAGACTCAATTCTCAAATTTGAATGGGGACTGAATAGTTAGGAGTGGATAGTAGAACTTTTCATTTATATTTAACATTTTAAACTTTTATTTATATTTAACAAGGTTTAGATTAATAGAATGATAACAGTTAAGCGAATTGAAACGGTGCATTAGACATCATTATCAGAAGCATAGAACAGTACAATCAATTGAATTCTTTATTCGAACTATAGAAATACAATACATGTGAGATTTTCTACTTAGATTTTACAAACAGGCTTTTACGTTCTTCAAAAGACAGGAAAGTAAGAAACGTTGAGCTTCAGCGCTCATCTTACGAATTTTCAGTTCAGTGAAGAAGTACGAGTCCATCGAATTGAATACTCCATCTGGTTTAAACTTGTGTTTCTTCACTTGGTCACTAGCCTCGCAGGATTTAATTTCGTAATATAAATCCTCATTTTCCATTGTACAGAGATTCTGAATGCATTCCTTGTAGAAAAGTTTCTGAAAGACAAAGACTGAATTAGGTTCTAAAGATCAGCGGATTGGCGTATTCACAAATGAGCATGTGTCGGTGCCGCGCTCATTTGGGCCGAGACCAATAAGACAATAAGACAATATTAATATTTTTTTTTAATTCTATATAACTTATTACAGTATTTGTGAAAAAAAGTTCCCTAGGAGACGGGATTATTCTACATTGCCCAGTATTTAGGCCTTTTTCGGTCACGGAAGCCGTTTTCTAATCCATACCTTTACTTCTCTCAAATTGTATTTCACTGCAATTTCTATGAGACCAATAATCTTTTTAGCATTGACTTCTTCTTCCATTCGATGAATAAATTCCTTCAATTGCTCAAATATCTTCTGGTAGAGGATAGGAGATTCAAAACGAGCGGCCATTTCCAAAAGAACCAGAATATTATAATCTAAAGAATTATCTAAGCTTGTTAGTTCAATTCAAAGTTATAAAAGATAAGTATTTGTTTGTTCTAAATTGTACTTTATAAAACGAGTAAAATAATAGGTGGTCAAGCATAACATATTAATGAATCTGTGTTATATTCAGCAACTAGTAACATATACAATTTGTTAATTAACAAAATTATATTATTAATTGAATTATGCTAGTATAACTTACCAGAAACCGGATGAGCGTTCGGGTAAATGAAATTCAAGAACAGTTCGAAATCAGCAGGAATGGCATCCAAAAGAACGAGCTGCGTTCCCTTCTCAAGACGTCCGCGGAACCATTTTGCACCAGCACGAACAACCTGCATCGAGAGAATTAATATATTCCAGTAACGGGAGGAAGAGATGTGCAGGTTTGAGCTCCATTAGCACATCACGCTCCCTTTACTGTGCGCATTTTGCATATGTGGGCGGAGTCTAGCTTGCCACGTGTATTTTAGATCATCTATTGGTTCGCTGATACAAGTGGCAAGTTAGATTATAAAAGAAGAAGCATCTCATGCATACAAATTCTCGCCGAATAAGCGGTATAAAATGGTACTGATTATCTTTTAAATACTGTTTAAACAATAATATTACTAGTTTAACTATAAAATGCTTTCTAGAAAGTAAATCTAACCTGGGCGTTAACGTAGAAAAGCTGATCCTTTACCAAAATTGTTGAATCGTGATACGGTCCTTCAGTGGTAAAATTGTAGATATGCAGCCTGAAAATACACTTTTATTTTCAATATTATTATCAATTCAGTAATATATATAATTTAATTCAGCCCAAATAAATTATTAATAGTTACAAAAATATGCTTCAAATTCATTTTCAATTTTCTTTTTTTATTTCAACTTTCAACTTTTTTTATTTCAAATTTCAACATCAATTTTCAACTTACTTTTTTGTCGAAAGTTCTGTGTCCGTATTAGTATCTGATTTATACGAAAAATCGTCCTCGTCCTCTGAGTTGGCGGAATTTTCATATAGTTCACAGAAGCCAGCTCTACAATAAAAGCATGCTTTATTATGTTGCTTACCATAAAAATCATTTCTAAATATTCTAACTAATTCTATAAACTAATTATTCATCCTGTATTCAACCCCTTCAACTAACCTGACTAGAGCCTCCAAGATAAACGAAATGCTCTTTGCATTCAGAGTCATGATATAATCTTTATATTCAATGCAAATATGATCCTTTGCCAAATAGAGACCATACCAGTATTCCGCTCCTTCTTTTCTTTTAATTACTTCACGTTTGCAGTCTTTGCAGAAAACATTGCGAGATGACGTGAAAATATTGGTTCGCAGAACGTCCTGAAAAATGCCTATCATTTATAAACTTTTGTTAGAATCCATAGGCGCTCTCTTTAGAAAGCTCCGCCCACTTTCTGGTTGGACAGCATCTCCTTATAAAGGTGAAACAGATAGTCTCATCGTCAATTTGCGTTATTGCAAATCAGTTTTCGGAAGTCTTTAACTAATGTCTTAGGCAAGCAACTATACTTTTTTTATTTTTGAAAATTTTCGTTTTCCTTTGCCAGCTTTCGGATGTGTGCCGGTGCCTATGCATAGCCTATGCAGCATAGGATTACAGTGCAATAGGTTAGGCGGAGAGCCCAACCAAGCCGCCCATCTTTTATAACATATACATAGTTTAGGTCCAAATCCTAGTAAAAACAAATAGTTTACCGGTAGGTCCAAATCCTTCCTACGATCCAAAATTTATATTTTCTTCCAGTTATTTAGTACAAATCTCCCACTTACCAAGATATCGGTGAGCTTCATTTCAATTGCCATTTGAAGTAAATCGAAGGCTCCGAGGCCAAAATCATTGATCATCTCAGGATTTTCTTTGATGAAGCTGTTGCATTTCTTGAACAGCGTCGGAGTGAGAAATTTATCGGCCAAAGTGTAGATAATAAAGAAATTGTCTTCTGAAAGGGTAAGCAATTAAATTAGCAATTTTTGTTGGATTCATAAGACCATATTGGATTTGTAACCTGTTGACTTTTCAATTGTTTTTTGCAAGTCCGCTAAATCCTCAAACTCACTTGTAATTTTCTTGTTATTCATGTACAAATGACTGAGAAATTCTATGAAATCTTCCAAAGTAACATCTTTCAGCTCGATTATCTCCTGCCTGCCTTCTTTGAATTTTTCTCCAAACAAAACTTTAAAAAAGTCGCTGCTCTCAGTCAAAATCTGAAATAAAAATAATAAATGAATTTATATGTTTTTAATTTACAAACCGTCGAAATAACATAGAGTTTCTTGCCTCCAACCAACAGAATCTTGTCGTGATCATTTTCCGGATTTGTGAAATCGGTCAAAAATTCACTGCAAATAGTGCTCTATTTTCATAACAGTTGCTGATATACTGTAAAAGACCGCAAGCTAAGTTCGAAATAGAAATTTATAGACATTTATGTATATCCAATCTTATCTAGGTGGGGCAGATCTGATGATTTGACCGGCCCAGCCCGGCCTGGGTTTCAAAATTTAATGCTGGGACGGGCGGGGTTCCGTGCTAGACTGGGCCGGATTCCAGGGGGTCCGTTCCCCAAGCCCAGAGATATAAACTTCGTTAATAAGAAGTTATAAGAATACTTTAAAAATTCCATTTAACATACCTCTTATCCCAATGAGCTTCGTCCTTGATTTCTGAAACTGTTTCGGTGGTGGACTTCTCATCAGTTAGACTTTCGCAGGAAGAAGAATCGGTTACAACTACTTTGTTCAGATTCTTTCTAATAACGTTACGTCCATTCTCAGCAACATATCTTCTAGGGGGTGACTCGTAACTGGAATCTGATCTTGTCGATGCAGAATAGGATCTCGGGTTCCTGGCAGGTACTCCTCTAGCCATGCTAAAATGAATTACAATAAGTATAAAAACTATTCTTAAAAGCTTCTTATAACAAAATTCAGAAAGACTTCAGTGATATCCGAAAAAAGATGATAGTAATTACCTTTTAATAGAATTGTTATAATCTATTAGAAGGCATGCGACATAAAATAAAACAATAAGAATCAAACCAACCTCTATTCTAAGCAGCCGCTTACCAAAGTGCCAGAAGAGTAGAATGCTGCTGTTTTTAGAAGAATGAAGATATTTAGGAAAATACTCTCAGATAGTTCGTTAGAAGTTGGGAAAATATATTTGTGGGAGTTTTAAGAAATACTAATGAGATGAGATATGGATAGACCTCTAATGAGAACAATACCTTCCTTAGTGCAGTGATTAACATAACAAATAAAGAGTTAAAGTTATTATAGGCTGTTATAGTCTGATTCAAGATGAATAATGGAGTGTTACTTGCGTATTTTAAGGAAATTTTGCGTAGATTTTCGGTTTTCGAATACTTTCAGAGTCATTTCAAAGAGATTCTTTTTTAACACTCCATTATTATTCGTGAATAGAACTATAGATTAGTAAGTTGTCAAAGAAGTTATGGAAGCTTGTGAACCAGAAAAGTGAGAGAAATATCCTAAAAGACCGTTACAGTTATACAAAATTGAAGAGAAAACGATTCTACTGATGAATTTGTTACTGTATAACTTTGACTTATAATGGGTCAAATCAAGAAACGATTCTGATCAATCAATCTTCTCGTTTTTCTGTCTTTTCAACTCATAAATTATCATTTCATATATAGAGCAGAATTGGTTTGAAATGATCTCTCACAGCAGAATTGGTTTGAAATGATCTCTCACAGCAGAATTGGTTTGAAATGATCTCTCACAGCAGAATTGGTTTTTGTGAAATGTATTATTTTTTTACCAAAACTAATAGGTAAATTACAATATTCAAAAAATTGTCTCTAAACAAAGTAGTATGTTATGAATTGAATTAACAACTGCAGATTCTCTAATCTAAAAATTGAAATAGAACGATTATGCTCATTTAAAGTAGTTCTATTTCAGTAGGTTTCTTTTAAGTCATTCAATTGATAATTGTTATTTCTTGTATTCAAAAGACTGTAAATGTAATATTGTAAAGCCTTGTCGTATCTGCTGTATTCAAGTGTGAAACTGTCCTTGTTTGCCTTCTAATTCTAAATAATAAAAAATTCTAATACTATGTAAAGTTATCAATACACAAATACTCAAAAATAACCATTTTATTTTCAATTATTTAATGTGCAAGAACAAATACAAATGAACACTTTGTTAGAAATATTGAACATGTTAAATAATAAAACAAAAATGAGCATTTTTAATAAAAACGAGAAACTACAGCTCTTATACTGTATACGTAACGGTCTCCTGCTATTATTCGTTGAAGTTTGGAGATGAAGGTCTGTATGGCGAGTCAGAACCTTTAGCAGCCGAGTGCGATTTCTGAAATATTAATATTATTCAAAATATTGCGTTTTTAATTGTAAAATTCTTTCAAAATACAATTTAATAGTATGTAAAGTTTCTAACTTGTTCGACTCTTGAATGATAAGGTTGTATTTATTATTGAACTTTTTTGTATTTACTTTGCTAAATCTAGTCGAAACACAAGATTTTATAAAAAACTTACGTTGTGATTCTTCTCGAAGCTGTTTTCAAAACCTTCAAATTCGCTTTGATCATAGACTGGAGTACGAGAACCCTGTAGATATGAATGTATTTAAATACATATATAGTATGATTCAACATGAATAATGAAGTATTACTTGCGTATTTTAAGGAAATGTTGCGTATTTTTTCGGTTTCCGAATACTTTCAGAGCCATTTTCAACGCGATTCTTTATTTAACACTCCATTATTACTCTTGAATCAGACTATATGATATGAATTTATTCAGCTGAGAGACCAAAGTCATCAATAGTCTTTAGATTCAAAAACAATACGATGAGTGTTGTTTCAGACTGTTTTATAAGCTCCATATAGTATAGTCGGATTCAAAACGAATAATTTAAAGAGAGAAATAATTTTCAAGCCAAAACTGCTAGTACGCAATTTGGCTTGTACATAATTTTCTACACTCCATTAGTCGTTTTCTATTCGATTATAGCTATAGTTACAAAAGTACTAATATAAAGTTAATCCTTAAGTGATAATTATTTCGAAATATAGTATCAAAATGAACTCTAGTCACTGTATTCCATACTTACATCATAAATAGGAGTCCTATTTCCATAGTTAGAAGGCGATTTGTATACTGGAGGTTTACGACCATATTGGATGTTGTTATTAGCTTGCTGTGAAGCACCCTGAATATAAAATGAATGATTTGGTAGCTTTTACAAGATTGAAGAACCTGAATCTATTAGGTGTCTTGGTTCCATTTTAGTTTACGTTTATTAGGCTTAGGCTTTGTCCACATGGGAATGTCTACAGTATCCAATTACATAAGATTTAACCGTGGACTATAGTTGTCTTTGTTCTATTTAGTTTATAAAAAGATAAATGTAAGACTAAGGTTCGCATAAGAGAGAGACAATTTAAAACATGCTTCCAAGTAATAAACATTTCCGTTTTGAAGAAACTTACATAAATTGGAGTTCTGCTACCGTATACCGGAGTGCGATTGCCTGACTGTGGCATATTCTGAAAGAAGTTTTATTATTTACTTTTAACTTCATAGACTAATTTTATGATTCACAAAAATGGATTCTAAATTATCTTAATACATAATTGATCAGTATCCATGTCTCTATTTGGATTTTCTAAACTTGTAGTTAAGTAAAAGTTATAAACATGATGCAAAATGTTCGTTGATCCTAAAAATGGTTTGCAAAATATATTTTCAACTCACCCATTTATGATCATTAGTAGCTCCATATGCAGGAGTACGATTCCCTTGCTGTAGAACATTCTGCAATTAGATTAAATTGTTTATTGATGAAAACCCGTGTTTTCTAGTATTGCCTATAACAAACAAAGACCGCAGAGATTTTACAAATCTTTCATAACACCGCGCACTGCAGTCTTATTTTTGTTATGGTATTAAAGCATAATGAATTTATCAAAGAAACGTGAACTCTATAAAATGTACTTACATATGTATGTTCGTTTTCCTTATTTTGATACTGAGCAAATGGATTTCCAAACATTGCTGGAGGATTACTTGGGATCTGTGGAGTAGCTGGAAGAGGACGGATAGACCAGTCCTTATAACCACCGTCTTTGAAATGCTGCACAGGATCCAGGACCGACATGGCACCTAAAATAGGAAAAAAAATCGTGTATTATAATAATTATTTAAATAATAATCTATTTGACAACGTAGTCAGCTATGCTTACAATAAGAACTACTGAAAATTTAAAATCTTTTACGAACTTATCCACTATTTAGACAAATTCAATGTTTTATTATTATTTTTGAAAATATCTTATTTTGTTATCTTCTACTATATAAAAGCGAAAGTTGTCTGTATGTCCCTCTGTCCAAAAAAAGTTTCTCAGAACTTGATGATATTTTTGTAGTACGGATATCTCACCATTCTAAGATCACGTACCAAGTTTCAGTGAGCGCGCTCAATTGCGTACCGAGTTATAGGCGCGGTGTCAAAAATTCAAAGCGGTGTTAAAAATTCCAGTCTTGATGAAACTTTTGTAGTATGCATATCTCACCATTCTCAGATCACGTACAAAGTTTCTGTGTGTACGCTCAATTGCGTACCGAGTTATAGGCGCGGTGTCAAAAATTCAAAGCGGTGTTAAAAATTCCAGTCAGTCTCATTCGATGAGCTGAGTACGTTAAGATGTTTGAAATATCAACTTCTGCATTGCGTACGAAGTTATAGGTGCGGTGTCAAAAATGCAA